>CAHIKZ030001550.1:772500-784284 GCA_903632075.3 Acanthosepion pharaonis
ATGATGGAGACGAATAAATTTTGTCAGATTGTGTATCTATCACAGCTGTTCCTTTAAAAGAATAGAATTTGATGGCATAAATAACCTCAAAAGCTGAAAACAACACTATTTAAATGGCAAGCTTTTTTTAAGTAAAGGACTAAATATTTGAAAATTAGCAAAGAACATGTCACTCAAATTAGAAAATGTCTTTGGAAGCATGTTTGTGTGTGTGTATATGTCGTTCTTATATTTATATATATATATATATATACACACACACAATAAAAATATAACTTTAAGGTATACTATATTTATGCCCAGATGATTGTGTTTAAGCCTGAAACACCGAGTGTTGACCTCAATGTCCATATATATTATATATATATAATAATCACACTACAGGAATCTTCTTATAACAATCTGTGGAATGATTCTTCTGATACAATAAAATGTTTCCATAATATTAAAAATAAAGATAAGGTGATGTTTATTCTATTTGACATAATAGATATCTACTCCTCCATCTCCAAATAAATTTTGCAAAAAAAAAAAAAAAAAAACTATACAGAAATTATAGATGATGAATTCGAGGTTATATTAGCTTCTAGAAAATCATTACTGACTAATAATATTTCCACTTTGATTAAAAGTTAAAATGATAATTTCCAATGGGTACCTATGACTCCATTCAAATTGCAGACTTAGTAGGCATCTATATTTTAAACACCCTTAGTAGGATTATTGACCCTAAACAGGTTGATCTATATGGAGATGACAGACTTTTTTTTATCCTTAATAGTAATGGTCCACTATCTTCTAATATACAAAAGAACATTATCAGGGCTTTCAAATTCCTTGGGTTTAGAATTGAAATTTCATCTAACTTTAAAATACTTAATTTCTTGGATATAACTTTTAATCTTTTGAGCAAAACATTTAAACCACATCACAAAGATAATGAAACTCTAAACTATATTAACATTAGCTCTAATCATCCCAATCCAATAATTAGACAAATTCTTACCACTGTAAATACTAGAATTAATAGGTTATCTTCTAATAATGAAAATTTCAATGAAAATAAAAAAATCTTATAATGATGCCCTAAAAAAAGTGGCTTCAAACAAAAATTATTTTATCTGGATTCATTAAAAGATACTAAAATAAATAGATCTCGACATATAAGAAAAGTTATATGGTTTAACCGTCTTTTCTGCCAACTATCTAATATAAATATTGGTCAATATTTTCTGAAATTGATTCACAAACATTTTAACCAAAATAACCCACTAAGTAAAATTTTTAATAGTAAACCTTAAAAATTAGCTACTCCTGCACAAATAACATCTATAATATTATTAATTCACATAAAATATTAAACAAATTTTATAACAATAACCAACCAGATAGCAAATCCTCTTGTAATTGTAGTACCAGAAACAACTGCCCAGTTGGAGGTATATGCAAGTCTGAAAATGTTATATACCAAGCAACCATTTTCCCTGAAGAAAATGTAAATAATAAAAAAGTATACATCGGAATTTCCACTGGATTCTTTCTTTGACTCTTATCTACAACACCAAACAACTCTAACATTTCTGGGAATTAAAGGATAGGAATTTTATCCAACAGATAGAAAGGAAGATTATAGGTAAATCCCAAACCCATAACAGCTTCAGAAATAGATGTAATTTGTGCCTGGAAGAAAAAAATGAAAATAATAGAATATTAGCCAGCTATTGAACCAAAGAAATGAAATCATATTTAAAT
Source organism: Acanthosepion pharaonis (assembly GCA_903632075.3). NCBI lineage: Eukaryota > Metazoa > Mollusca > Cephalopoda > Sepiida > Sepiidae > Acanthosepion > Acanthosepion pharaonis. The sequence goes on from CAHIKZ030001550.1 coordinate 774,253, forward strand.
GTCGCCATAAAAATAGAACTTCATTTTGTATTTATTTTGCATTATTTATTGAAAGTTATGTTTTGATTTTGAATTAGCGTGTGTGTGTGTATATATATATATATATATATATATATATATATATATATATATAAGTGAACATAGAAGTCAACACTTAGAGGTGACAGTCTGTTTCATGCCAGATGCAATCGTCAGGCCACGAGTATGTTATTTTCTCGGCCATTTATATCAGGTGATCCAATAAGTTCTGTCCAAATTTTGAATAAAGAAAACAAGTAACCAAATGTTACATTTAATTACAGATTCAATCAACAATGTATTTTCCCTGATTATCTAGGACTTCCTTCCATCTATTAACAAGCTTACTAATTCCATTACTGTAAAATTCTTTTGGCTTTGATTTGAAGAAACAAATGTCAGTTTTAAATCTTCCTGTGTTACAAAAAGCTGTTTCTTCCAAATGATTCTGTAAGCTACGAAACAAATGGTAGTCTGAAGGAGCAAGATCGGGAGAATAAGGTGGATGAGGAATTTTCTCCCAACCAAGTTCTTCAATCTTTTGTGACGTGATTTTTGCTGTGTATGGTCGCGCATTTTCCTGATGAAACATCACCTCTTTTCGATTCACTAGAACAGGTCTTTTTTTCCTCAAAGGTTGGTTCAAACGCTCTAAATTGCTGACTATATTTGAGCATTAATTGTTGCATTAGGTGGTAAGAATTCAAAGTGGATTATTCCTTGGCGATCCCACCAGATTGAAAGAAGAACCTTTTGCCCATGAAGTTCCCTTCTCGGCTGTAGCTGAGGTCCTTCCCCTTTACCAAGCCACTGTCTACGACGCTTAACATTTTGATAAAAGATCCATTTTTCGTCGCCAGTCACAAGTCTATCCAAAAAAGGTGAAACAAGTTGGCGAGAATGGAGAGAAGAGCAGATGTCAACTCGGGATTTGAGGTTGTTTTCAGACAATTCATGAGGGACCCATTTTCCAAGTTTAGGAACTTTTTTTGAAGATGAATGAACAGTTGAAGGTTTGAACTATGAACCACTGCCAATTCCTCAACTGATAAAACAGGATTTTCTTCAAGGGCTGCTTCAAGAAGCTTTTCATCAAACTCAACTGGACGTCCAGTTCGATCTTCATCTTCAAGAGTAAAATCTCCACCTCTGAATTTTGCAAACCATCTTCTACAAGTTCTTTCATTCACACATTCCTCTCCATAAACTGAGTGAATGTTTCTAGCTGCTTCGGCTGCTGAGTTTCCTTTCTTGAATTCATAAAGCATTATGTGCTTCAAATGATTCTTGGGTACTTCCATGTTAGCAGGGTTTTAATCAAACAAAATTTAACTTTATTTTTCTCTGAAATAAAATTTTCATCAGTTTAAATGCATCTAAACATAAAAATAATGTTCAGCTCCATTAGACATTATAAAATACTCTTTAAATTTCGTTCATTTTAACAAAAAGTTAAAATTCAGAGAGAACTTATGGGATGACCCGATATATATAAATATATAAGTAATAAATATATATATAAATTTAAAATATAAATATATAAATTTATATATATATATAAGATGAGTAATAAAAAAAAAAAAAATAAATAAATAAAAACAAGCAAAATAATTTAACCAAAATAAATAAGCAAATAAACGACTTCCGGTAAAATAACCACCAAAAAATAGACTATCCACAATGCACCACTTATTATATATATATATATATATATATATATATATATATATATATATATATATATATAAAAAAAATAACAGCTTTTTATTGGCCTGACATTTGCATCTAGCATGAAACAGACTGTCACCTCTAAGTGTTGACTTTCTATGTTCACTTTTTATATTTACACACACTATCTCTGATATTGAGCACTTTATTTTATAGACATCTATTAAATATATATATATATATATATATATTTTATATATATATATATATATATATATATATATATATATATATATATACACAAACACTTGTGTATGTACATATCTGTACATGTATGCATTGTATATATGTGTTTGTGTATGGATGTATTTATTTGTATATGTATGTATCACATATATCTTATCTTACTTATTATAAAATGCAGATTGTGTGTGTGTGTGTGTGTGTGTGTGTGTGTACGTTGTACGTTTATATATTTGTTGGATTTCCTACATTTTTCAACTGATTTCAACAAAACTTCACAGGACTGCATAAAATTACCTTTTGCGGTGGTTCTGACAGCGCCAAAAAATTGAAAAAAACAATTGTTTTTGCAAGAAATCAATTTGAAAACACTTAAAACACGATTCTGTCGCCAGAATGAAAGGGGGACAACTCATATCAGGTTATACTTATAAAACCCAGGTTGTGTGTGTGTGTGTGTGTGTGTGTGTGTGTGTGTGTTCATTTATATATGGGATCGGATTTTACATTTTTCAACCAATTTCAACAAAACTTCTTTTTTTTTTTTTTTGGCAGGTAGTGTTTCTTATTGTCTTGCACACTTTTTTCTTTATTTTTACATTCAGAATGCTTTAAAAATTCCATTTACAAGACAATTGTTTATAATAAAATTCTATTCAAATGATACACTCATAACGATTGAAAACAATGTTTTTGTTTGAGTTTGACTAATTCATAAAAAAAACAACAAAAAAAAACTAATTAAGACATGCGTGTCCGTCAACCTTAAACAATAATCTTTGTCAATTTTATTTTTCAGTCTTCATGATGGTTGATACTTGATCTATCTCTTATTGTTACATCCCCGGGCAAAGTCGGGCTCTACTGCTAGTCTTTTATAATTATGAAGATGAATTAGATATAATGAATTTAAGTTTTTTTTATATATCATACTATTTTTTCCCTCTTTTTTTTTTATGTATATGATGATTGTTATTATGTTAGATAGATGATGATATAAATCGTGATTTAATTTCAATGTATTTTACTAGCTGTCACTTGTGCTTCCTTCACCTATCACTGCTCATTGTGCTGACACCTTTCTTCTCCTTTTTGTTTTCCCACTCTCCTCCCTTAAATAATGTAAATCCCCAGGAAAAATTTTCTAGGTCAAGTAATTTAGACATTTACTTCCCTTTTCTCTTGTGATCTAATTTTAAAATAATTTTTAATAAATTGCCTGGATAAATTTTAAACCATTTTGTAATTTCGATCTGATGAGGGAGACAAAAAAAAAATTTATCTGTTGAAATAAATTTATTACCAAGTTCTTCAATGATGTGTTAAGTTTTTTCCTTCTTGATGTGTATGTGTATATATTTCAAAAGTGATATGTGAGAGATTTCTCAGTGTCTCCACCCAAAAGAGGAAAAAGTAGAAATATAAATATTATCTTTCTTAAAGAGAATCACTTTCTCAACAAATTATTCAAAATCTTGATTAAAGTGACATAAAATGCTGTTCTTCATTTTTTTTTTAAAGAGGGAAAAAAAAAAAAAAAAAAAAATCTTTTTCTTAAAGTGCCAACTTATTTGTTGAAGAAGTCACAACACAGGATTGTAAGATTGGACTACTTTTGAAAATTCAGTGTGCTAATAAATTTTGAATTTCATGACATTTTGGGGTTACTTTATAAAATCAAGTTGGGTGTATTTTTGCCATATTAATAGGAAGAAATTCAAATAAAAATTTAGCAGCTCTGGATTTTCAAATCTGGCCGCCTTGCCGTATGTTAATAAGTCTCATTGAGAGAAGTTTGTTTCTCAACAAGAGTTGAAGGATTGAACTTAACCAATTCTTAATTTTCAAATTTCCTTGTTCAAAATTACGGCAACAACAAAGTTATCATTACAAATTTCTTTTTTAAACTCTCTTCAAGCATCATCATTTTTATTATGAAGTAGTTGTAGTAGCAGATGTGATGAAATGACATTTTACGTACTTTTAAAAAAAGGCACAGACTTCAGAAACCCCAATATCCATTGCCATTGGAGTATGGGCCAGTTTTAAGAAATATAAAAATATAAGTACAATGAACAACTGATGAATGATGTGCTACCATATTGTTCAGAAAATACCACAGAAATGAGCTAACGTTATATATCAAGTAGTTGCTCATATAACCCTCGATACAATTTGCAATTTAATAGGTTATTTTTAGAGAAGATCACCCAGATTTCTGCCACTCCTCTACTCCCTCATTTAATTTTGGCTATTTGAATTAAATAGAAAAATTGCTATGAAAATATTTATAGAAAAGACAGAGGGAAGACGTGTCATGGTAGTGGGAAAGTGACTAAGGTTGAGATACTAGGTCAGGACTGATATAATAATATGAAATAATAATATATAAAAAATTTATTTCAATCTTTCATAAGCTCCCGATCCTTAGCTATAATTAATTAATGATAAACATGCTATTTTCGTTTATGATCAATTTCATCACGATTCTTCTGTTAAGATTGGAGAGTAATTATACATTCTAATTGCTCAAAGTAGAGTTCAACAGTGTTATAAAAACCACAGAGAATTCCAGTAAGATATCATTTCTAAGATACAAGGGTTCAAAACTTAATCTAACAATTGGACAATTTTGCTGTTATACCCAGTATTATAGAAGCTTCTATTCTTTCTCTCTTTCATATATATAATGTGGAGAAAGAAATTGACACTACAGTCAGCAATGTGATTCCTAGATTCACAAATTCTCTGTCTCTGATATTGAGCACTCTTCCTCCATAAATATAACATTTTGAACAATTTTCATGTATCATCCAAACTGCTACAGGGAGTTCAATTTTCAATGGGTGCACCAGTTATAGCCTTATACTGAATTAAACTATATATTACACATATATGGAATGGTATAAAACTAAGAACCTGTTGAACCTACCTACCTAGATACCAAATGACCAATATATAGGAATCAATGTGCCATACAATCATATTCATAACCGCAATACTTATGTGATTTTTACAAATAATTTTGTATGATACAAATGTGCCTAAAATCAGCAGTAAAAGGAAATTGAAGACCAAGAATCTACAATATATATATATATGAATAAAAAAAATTACATGACCGTTATAAAAAACTCAATGTGCCATAAAATCAAGTTTGTTCATTCTCTTCCATGCAGCTAACTTTGAAATAGATCTTTCGTGGTGCTCACTGACTGCACATGAAGAATGCTGATGCGTTTCCACAGTATCACAAATCCGACTGGTGCGTACTGACACAGTACAAATAAATATTATTGATTTAGCAAATCAATGTGTGCAAGACAGACATTTTTTCCTTTCTGTTTCTGTATTTTTCTCTCTCCCTTACTTTTCTGGTGTTGGTCATTTATGACCATTGAGCTAAACATCTCTGTTCCACAAATACACAGATGAAGTGGACATTATTCAAAAATACCATCCATAATCTATTAAAGACATAGATACAGAAATTTGTCAATATTTCTAATCGTATAAAACTTTTTCATAGATGAAACCCTAGACATCAGTTCCATCGATTATGCAATTTGTATAACTGCTTTACAATGTGGTATGATAGAAATTTGTTGCAAATTATCATTATATAGAAGTGTATAGCTAATGAATTTACTACAAAATGTATTGCACATTCAGTACAAGTATCACATATTTGTTTACAACAAATGTTAAAACTGTCATTCTGCCTAATGATTCCATACATCATGATACAGCAAATATAAAAGATGTTTATTCATTGCAAAGTATTTTACTACAGAAATTCACTGAAAATTATTACAGGTAAGATTTAGTACAAGTATGCTAAAATTTTCATTCACACTAATTCTTTCATATAGAGTAACATAGCAACTATTTAAAAGTAGCTGCCAAATTTTCAAATGTACATTTAGTCTGTTAACACATATAGTTAATAATTAAAAATGTTGATTATTTAATACTTTTCTATGTTCTGCTAAAAAGCTAACAACTTGAGTAGCATGCTTCATGGTTACAGATGTGAAGAAGTTGATAACAAGCCAATTTTCTTTATCATTCAAAAATATTGCATAATTATTGTGTTATCTAATCAAAGCAATCTGTGAAGGTTATTCACAGGACAATGAATGAATAAATCAACTTAAGATGAAGGGGATGCTAAAAGTTATCACCCTGACCTAGTTCTCAAAATTTAACTTATGGCCAATCATCAGCTTTATGAGGGATGGTTTTCTAGGTCAGGCTGAGAAATTTTGAGCACCCTTTCATATATACTTGTCATATTTGTTGCGCCACTTTATTTTTTTCACAGAGAGGTTTACCCTGTATAAGGCCTGGGGGTCCACTTGAGGTAGAAGGTTGCAGAGGCACAGTTTATGTGGATAGGTGTGGAAGATAATGGTTAGAATGATCAGAGTGAGTTTTCCGAGCTACTGAACCATCATAATCACCATTAGACTCATCCAACTCTTTCTGAATCTTCTGCACTGTCGTCCTCAGAGTGACACCCAAATACTCTGAAATGTTCATATTGGAGCTTCTGGCACAAATGTCAAGCAGTACAGCATGCTGATTTCAAATTTCTGGCAGAGTGAATTGTGTTATGGTGCATTTTTTTCTCCCAGATGGTGCCCAACTGACCTTAATACACTCTACAGTCAACAAAATCAAACACGAACAATACACGTGTGAAATTAAAAATATAAAGTGGCGACAATTTACCCATCGCACCCTATATATTTCAGGCAAACAAGAAATACTCTTGATAATGGCTAATAGATTAGCCAAAAGCATTCAAATCCACAGATTATTTGGACAGTTGTTACACACTATGCCTGACCCCACCCCGAATCACCTGTTGGTTGTCATCAATGAAGCCTGTATAAATGAGGGATTGCTGTCTAAATACCCACGCACGTGCACACATAGATAAAAAATAGTTGCCAGGTATGCTATATTTATAGGGTAAAAAATACTCAATATCTGAGAGAGCATGTGAAAAAATAGGAAGCGTGGACTCTGAGGTCAACAAGTGACAAGAGTGTTTCATGCTTGAACGCAATTTTCAGGCTATGAAAATTGTGTTCAAGTATGAAACAGATTGTCTGTACTAAGTGTTGACATCAGTCCACACTTAGATCTTTAAACACATTCATATATATATATATATATATATATATATATATATATATATATTATATACACACACATACAGTAGGAACTCACATATGTACATACACGGTAAATACTGGATAAAACAATTGTATTGCAACAACCTCCTATGTAGAGAACTACAGCCTGCCTTGAAAATCAGCTTTTTAAATTTCAGTTTTTACCCATATTCAAATAAGATGCAAAACCACTTATGAGAGACTTAGGTTGCCTTCTTTTCCACATACCTGCCAGCCTGCCTTGAAAATCAGCATATCAAATCCTAGTTATCTGGTCTTGAACATAGCTTATGAACATAATGAATACACAACTATCTCACCTACCAAGTAGACTGAAGTAATCAGAGGAATGTGGTAGAACAAGTATCATATAAAAGAGAAGTCATAAAAATGCAGGAAGCTGTGGAGACCCACAATCACCCACATCTTGAAGGGACAATACTTGAAAGGAGATATATATGTGTACACAATTATATTGGTATATTGTTTAACTTTATATTCATGAGGAAGAGCACTTAATATTGTGGAAAAAGTATATTTAGATATAAACAGTGAACTGTGGCTACAGAGTGCAACTCTGCAAGGTGACTGGCTGTTTCACATTTTGTGTGACCATCAAACCATCTGTCATAATTGTATGTGCACACAATCTGTAAGATGTGAGTCTTCAAATATATTTTTACAGTTATATATAGTAATAATTATGGGGGATCAGTTTGCTACTTAATAAATATACAAAACTGATCACCCATTTCAGATCAGGTAGAATCTCATAACACCCATTTACTTATAACAATAAAATATGGCATTATTTTTTTATAAGTTCTTACTATTATTGGGTTTTCATATGATGTTTTAAATATGTAAATAGATAATCCAGGGGAGGTGATGACCTCATACTGTTAAGACAGATCCATGTGGATTCCATAACAAGTAAATAAAAATCCTATGTACTTAAGCAGAAATACATTATATAAATTATTTAAAGTTGACAGTAAATTTTGTTTACTTGTTTGTAAACAAGAGAATGAGTTGTATAAAATGTGTCTTGGTCAAATGTTTTCAGTCTAATATTTCAGGCTATACACTTGGTCATTATTAGACTTCTTTAACATGTTATAATCAATGTCTATATTATAGTCTAACATGGTTAGAGATCCCATTTAGACTGGGTAAGTGTAAATTAGTCTATGAGTTAGGGTGCTAACTGTTTTAATATATTTAAAAATTGATGTATTTTTTATATAACTTTAAGGAAAAGAATATTACCATTTACAAGTTGGTAGGAAAAAGGTTGTCTTAAATATAAAAACAGTTTGTATACATTTATAAGTATAAGCTATAAAAATATAAACTTTGATTAAACAATATATATAAAAATACAAAGATGTAATTCAATCTTTCTACTCAGCATTTGTCTGGTACTGTACCAAGCCACACATGTTATATGTTATACATATGTGTGTGAGAAAATGTGTGTGCTTGGGAATGTATATACCTGTATACATGTATTAAAGTGCATCACATTTCTATATTTAAATCTACTTGGTAGCTAAGATAGTTGTGTCTTATGTCCATGAGTAGTGTTCAAAAACAGATGAATGCTGATTTTAAAAATAAGCTAGCACTTATAAATTTTAACACCTCAAAAATGTCACTGCTATCTTTTAATCATCATAGAGAACAATTTTTGCCTTCCATCAGCATGGCTGATGCTGACTTTCAGGAAAGCAACTCACTGTGTCTTCTCGGTCTCAAATTTTCCAGTGACATGACATTGAATGATTCTATTGAATCAATAGCTAGGTCTGCAGCTAAGAAAGTTGGTTCACTGTGTTGTGCCAGACAATTCTTCTTGCCATCTTGATAGTTATAACCTACCATTTGTGCACCAAATATTGCCGTCACCTTTGGTCTGGTGCTACTGCTATATATCACAAGATTTTCAACAGAAATCCAAAGAAGGGTCTGTAATGTTATTGGTCATGACTTGGCATCTTGACTTCAGCCACTTTTCCACTACAGTGACAGGTTTTCCCCCTTTGTCTTTTCTATAAATATTTCTATGGCAATTGTTCTAATGAGCTTTCATCCCTGGTATCTTGACCACATGAATTTAAGTGTATCAACTAGGTCTGGCTGTTTTATTACTGAAATAGTTAGATCTAACTGTAAGTTCTATTTTAATAGTTTATTGCCTTGAACTTCTCACCTATGAAACTCTCTTCCAGTTTCTGGTTTCCCTGTCACCTATGATCTTCAAAAATTTAAAGGTAACATCAATTGCCATCTTCTGTCCTTTTTATTGTTGTTCTTTTATTGTCCTATATCCCTCATTAAAGTCTTCTCATTTTCTTTTGCTCTCAGTAACCTCTTGTATCATAGAAGGGGCAAAATGATAAAAAAAACAAAAACCAAAAAAAAAAAAACATCCTTATATTATTAAGATACTAATAATCTGAGTATATGTAGAAAGTGTATCTTGGAAGAAACCCTTCTCTCATGGAAAAAGGGGCAGGCTTCTTGATAATTGGTCTTATATCAAGGTTCAGTCTGGACAGATGTATGTATGTATAACAACAAAATTAATAGACCATTTAAGGATACTCATGCTTTTATTTTATCCTTCTTCCTCATTCTTTTGCCACTTTCAGCCAATGAGATTCAACAGGGATGCAAGCAAAACATATATTGCATTTAACTTGTTAGTTAAAAAAACACTGTCTTTCTGTAATGCCCATAATCCTTGCTTGCATTTGATGGCTGTTTATTTTTATACATCAATTTCATGAATTGAGAGCAGTGGATAAAAATAAAAATCCATATTCTGATACATCTAGAATTGGTTTCTATCATTCCAGTCCCTGCAAAAATAGATCTTACCAGTGATTTATTGCCAACTATCTAACCATACAGTTGT
>CAHIKZ030001551.1:5000-30000 GCA_903632075.3 Acanthosepion pharaonis
TAATAGACTCTCCCACAGATAATAAGTAGTAGTAGCAGTGGCCATTTGAGCTCAGTGGTGTTGAGCGAGTCAGTCGATGTCGGACATTGAAGTATCAACCATGACAACTAGATTGCTGCGTCATTAACTCTTATTTCAAGTTCCTAACGTTTTGTACGTCGGACCCTTATAGAACCGACTTAGCGAAATACAAGCCTCCACTGTGAAAACTACTCTACAACAGAATTGTAAGTAAATTAAGCTTAATTTAAAAGGCTAACGCCCACAGAAGGCATTGAAGGAAAGCTAGAAGAAAGGACTAAACATCAGTTACAAGAAGACGGAATGCATGGTTGTTAATATGAAAAAGCCCAACATGCAAAATGGAAATTGGAGAGAGAATTAAACAAGTAAAACAATTGAAGAGACCCCACCCCCGCCCAGATCAACATAATCTTAACCTCTCCAAGTCTAGGATTAACCGTTAACCTTTCTGCATAACCCCAAAATGACCACGTCTTACCTCCTCTTCTGGCATGCATCAACCTCACTCAGTAACCCTCTACATTGAGTGGCTCTTGAACCTTGTACTGAGCAAAAAAGGCTTGTCGTATCAAGCATGTGTAACTAGTAAAATAACGCTTATAGTCATGTAAATTCACTCGAATCAGAGGATGCCAGTCTACTAGGGTGGCTAGCTAATCCCTATTTTAGACGCTTGTTCAGGCACATTTGTGTTTTGTTCGACATTTACAGAGCAAAATTTACCCCACCTCGTGGTTTATTCTGCGACAATGCAGTTTCTGGGAGAGAGCGCGTTATTTTGCGTGATCAACAAGGCTAGCTCAAACCCTCGGTCACGATGTCTTCTGACTTCGTGCAAGCAAGGATTCCATTTACCCAATTTCACTCACAAGGCTTGGGTCAACCCGTGGTATGGTTTTCTGGCACTTTCCAAAGGTGACACACGCTGGGTTCGCCTCCTCAAGACCGATAGCTTCAAGAAGCTATCTTCCTGACAAATCGACCATGGCAAGATTTGAACCCGGGTCTCATGGTCAAAAAGCAAATGTTTTAACGATTCGGTTATTATGTTCATTTGTATGTCTATATTCTCTCTCTCTCTCTCTCCCTCTTTCTCTCTCCCTCTCTCTCTCTCCCTCTCTCTCTCTTTCCCTCTTTCTCTCACTCACTGAACGTCCTCAAATTTAAAAGCCTTGATAAACCAATGAAATCTTTGTTTTTATGTATAAACACGTGCAACAAAATAAACCTTTACATTTCCCTTGATTAAGTCCCTCAGTGGACGAAACGCGTAGGCTAAGAACAGTTTTTCCTCTTGATCTTGTATTCATTTTGTTCATTTTTACAGATATACCCTCTGAGAAAATTATTATATATATATATATATATATATATATATATATATATATATATATATATATAATTTTTATATACATATAAAGAGAAAGAACAGTCAGATTAAGAATCTAAACATGAATCAATAAAGCAACTACCCTAACTTCTAACCTAATTTTTCATTTTTCTATTTTAGCTTTGATTCGTCTTTTGATTGGTTAACCAAGACATACCCACAAAATTTTGGAATTTTGGTTCCCCCTCCCCTCATTTTTAACTCTCAAATAAGCTACCGAACTGTCTCTTGATTTTTGAAGTAAATCAATTTCATCATAAGTTACCCAACATCGCCTGATGATGGAAATTTTTAAGTTCCGAAACATAGAAATAATTGTGTATACCGGGATTGAAATTATGACTGAACTGTCCAAAGGTCCTTTTTTTTATTTCTTTACGAAATTACTTAAACAAAACAGGCCAGAACACTTAAACTTTGGACAGTTTACTCATAATTCAAAACTTGATATAGCGAAGTTTAAATGTGGCACAAGGCCGAAAGTATGGAGCACCTAGTGAGGCTCGAAGTCACTATTCTGTAATATTTGATAAAGCAAGATAAGTTTGCTAACATTTAAACACATCGAAGTGCTCCAGTGATTTACTAAGGATGGTGTCGTAAGTATAGGCCACCAAGTGAGGATCACACTCACTATTCAGTCGTAATTGATCCAACGAGACGAGCTTTGCTAACCATTGAATCACGTCGAAGTGTCTATTTAAAGCTCGATATGCAGCAAAAAAAAAGGAGAAAAAATGCGCTCTCTGGCAGGGTTGAAAGTACCGCCTCCACTTTGTAGGGAGAAACTACCGACTGATGCAGAAAGAATTAGACATCTCAGCCACAGAGACCACACCCTTTTATAGGGTGGTCACCTACAAAGGAGAACACAATTTCGAAGAATACGGGGAGCAGATTGTTTTTTTTTCATTAATTATTGCAGCATCTGATAGGCTAACATATACTGTTTATAATCGGAACGTCTACTCAAACACGGGTATAGACTAAAATAACGTTTGAAGTAATACATACACACACACGCATATATATATATATATATATATATATATATATATATATATATATATATATATAAAAGGCGACATTCTGTTTCATGCTAGATGCAATCGTCAAGCCACGACGAGCATTTTGGCCTGATGATTGCATCTAACATGAAACAGACTGTCGCCTCTAAGTGTTGACTTCTATGTTCACTTTTATATTTACACACGCTCTATCTCTGATATTGAGCACTTTATCCCATAAATATAGCACATCTTAAGACTATATTTCTTCATATATATATATATATATATATATATATATGTGTGTGTGTGTGTGTGAATATCAGTGTGTCACTGTGTCACTGTTTTCAACTTTATTCCCAGAGGCCGTAGCCCAATATATCGTATCATTTTGGAATCAAGCCGACTCCGTGAGCAAATTCAAAAACATTCGGGGCCGGATCCGGAACCACAATCCTGAAATTTTGGATTCTCAAAATTTAATTACTGCAATTGTTTTTGGCGATTTTTTTTACGTTAATTTTTGTGATCATTTTTTTGTGCAATAACAATTTTTAAACTGGGAAATAAATTTAGGAATAATGGAAATTAATTCCAAAATCCAGCGAAAGTCACCCATGAAATAAAAATAATTGTTAGTACGGGAAGTAAGGACCTACGTACATCAAATTGTCTTTAAATTTAATGCAGTAATTAATATTGAGTTCTGTAGTTTATTGCTTCTTATCGTATCTAATCATCCCTATCTATTGCAATGAGGGCCTAATCAAGATTCCTCCGCAGGAGCTAAATAAAAAGCTAATATATATATATATATATATATATATATATATATATATATATATATATATATTGAACAATAAAAATATTAAAAAATTAAAATCTTCAGACACACTGGGTTGTATATTAATATTCTTTCGTTTTTATTATTATTTCATTTAGATTCCTCGACTCTTTTCGGCCAACATGGCCATCCCCAGGAGAATAAAATTTCTGTAGTTCACTGTTACCAGCAAACAGAATTTTTTTTCTCCTGATGATGGCCATGTTGGTCGAAACTAGCCAAGGAATGTAAATGAAATAATAATAAAAACGAATTAATATTAATATTCAACCTGTTAATATTCAAGTGTGCCTGAAGATTTTAATTTTTTAATATTTTTTATTGTTGAAAATATAATCATGGACAATAGACACGGAAGTGAATCAAATGCCAAGGACATAACAACAACAAAACCGATAAACACCGAATTATTGGCTATCCGTATGAATAGAACAACCAACAAATTAGCCAGGTATGAATCACACCAGGAATATATATATATATATATATATATATATATATATATATGTGTGTGTGTGTGTGTGTGTGTGTGTGTGTATGTATGTATGTATGTATGTGTGTGTGTTAAGATCTCATGCAGTATAAATGCCAGAACTACATCGTTGTTTAACCTATAAATTTAATACCAACGAATGAAACTAATAAAGGGAATTTAATTCGGGCAAGTTATATTGAAAATACAAACAGACATTTAATATCTCTGTAGATCTCTTTTCAATGTCTCAGGAGCTGCGTGCTTTCGCTGTCAATGTAGACATTTTCTAAGTTTTAACCTAGTGTGGCACAGGATTAAATAGTGAAAATGTCAATCGAGAAGATCATGTTGCGCCTGATTTCTAGATTGATTGTGCCTGAACATTTTGAAAAACAATATTTCGAATTGATCAGTGTTTTGTCTTGTTTTTAATGCCATGTTCCTTCATGACCTTGTGAGTCACGGCTGTCCACATCGTCCTTTTCGTTATTATCTGTGAATCGCCATCTCACGAAACATAGTAGAAAGGTCTTTTTTCTGCTCTCTTCTCTAAGATTTTGAATTCAGAATTTTTTTCTACTAGACTGGCTATCACACAAGTCTAGAGAGAAAAGATGGTTTCATGCCTTTCCCAAGGATATTTGTGCATAAGTGAACCGTTCACCGATTTCACATTCCACCCCCCCATAAGTTACGCCACCCGCACTAATTTCAAATATTCGACTATCTCAGCCACCACACCGTTAAGAAAATATCTGTAGCCAGAAACTGTCAAAAAAGTTAATATCCTCATATATATATATACGAAGAAGCTCTGAAATGCTCTTGGTCCGCCCAATATGGAGTGATTCGTTAGTTTTATGAACACCTTGCAGGCCATGGAGTACTGGTGTCATATTTGGGCAGAAGCTACCAAAACCTCACTCACCAGCCTTGATAAAGTTCGAAAGCTTCTCCGAGCCCTCGTGGGTGACGAATTATTCTCCATCCTTCAACCCATCTCACACAGGCGTGATGTGGCAAGCTTCTCGCTGTTTTATCGCTACTCCCATGGAAGGTGCTCGGACAAACTACATTCCCTGGTCCCGCCAGAGCAAACCTTCATGGCAAGAAGACGCCATGCCACTTAGTAGCACTTTCGTATCCCGTCAGTGAGAAGTAAGTTTGATTCGAACAGCTTCTTCCAACGAACGACTGCCTTGTAGAACCGACTCCCAACAGGATGTTTCACTACAAGCTTAAGACTAGGGTTATTATCTACCATAACTATACACACAAATGGCCTCCTAAAATGACCTTCTAGCTCGAGAGCCCTCCGGTACTTGTAAAGAATGACCCTCACTTTATTAAAAAAATGTCGAAGATAATAATGATCTAATAATCCAAATCTTACTAATTAACCCATAGCTGAGGGGAAGAAGGGATGAATTCATAATCTTTCCTAAGGGTATTTGCGAGTAAGTAAATATAACAAACACGACTGGAAATAGAACTCATCTCTTCGAATTTTCTTATTTCCAACTACACGTCTCACACATCCAAAGCTTACAGCAACTGGTGTTCCCAGTTCAGTGATGGTTCCGGAGCCAGTGCTTCAACGTGATGTGAACGTAAGCCGCTAACAAAGAAATGTGCTTTTATATACGAAATTTCAGCGGTGTGTGAAGAAAGGGATTATTTTATTTTATTTATTAATCCAACAGATTTTTTATTACTTAAGCGCTATTTTTAGTGAACACTCCTATTTGAGGAGACGAAAAGGCATCATACTTTTCCCAAGGTTATTAACACATAAATGAATGTAATGGATTCGACTGGAATTCGAACTCAACTCTCAGATTCCTCAATCCGAGCCGCTTTCCATTACACCACCGTGCCTCCGAAAAAAAGGCGAACCGCCTTCTCAAATACGCGTATCCATATATATATATATATATATATATATATATATATATATATATATATATATATATATATATATATATATATATATATATATATATATATATATGGGGGGCTACACATGCATGGATGGATGAGACGCCAGGAACTTTTAAAATATTTTTTAAATTATTTTTTGAATGTGTTTTGGGCTTGGTTTTTTAATAATGTGTTTTGGGTTTCGGTTTTTTAATAATGTGTTTTGGGTTTCGGTTTTTTAATAATGTGTTTTGGATTTCGGTTTTTTAATAATGTGTTTTGGGCTTCGGTTTTTAATAATGTGTTTTGGGTTTGGGTTTTTATAAAATATCTTTCGGCTTTTGGTTTTTTAATAATGTGTTTTGGACGAACATTTCAGTGAACGATCATTTCTTTATGATAAACATGGTTTCACTCCGCCAACCCCGAACACACCCGATATTTATCAAATCTCTGAATGTGAACGAAATTTTATTCTCTTGAGAAATTTTGATTTAGTCACTGCTTTCACTGTCATCAGGGTTAAACTTTAATTTAGCAAAAAAACCTGAATTAATTCTATTTGTAATCAAAATATAATCATAGGTTGGTTGAATTCTTTATATGTCTCTGTTTAGCTGGTTAGTTTCCGATGTGAAACAGAAAAAAAAATTACGTATACGTGAAAGACGATCCGAGGTTGTGCGATCCGTACTCGAATCTGGCCTCCATTACTTAACTTCAGGCCCATTTTACTTGTTTCAAAAATAGTCGTAGAATGCAATAACCTGGAGATTCAATTGAAGAATTATTAATGCATATCTAGACCTCAATTGATTTTCCGGCCTTAAAGACATATTCTGGAGAGTGTGTTTTTAAAGAAAAACTTTATCGCCGATCTTAAATGATCTGGTAGTTTCAAATTGTTGAACTTTTTTTTTATTCCCTGGCAGTAATTTGTCAAAAATGGATCTAACTTTTCTAGCAAACATGAGCTCTGCAGGGTGACATTTTTTTTTTGTGGTGATGTTTGCATTTGACGTCATTCGATATACGCTCAAAAAAAAATTCTTGTAGTGCCGTTTCTTCAGCTTCAATTCCTTTTAGCTTTTTTCTTAATGCCCTTTTGAAGGTGTCAACAAACCGTTCAGCTTGACCATTCGACCTCGGATGATAAATCGGCGTTGTCAAATGTTCAACTTGCGTAGTTTTTGCAGAAATTTTTAAACTCACTAGAATTAAATTGAGTTCCGTTATCGGATACCACACTCTCAGATACTCCAATCCTTGCAAAAAGTTCGTGCAAGAATGTGTTATTGCGGTAGTAGGTCGTTTACACTTTAATATCTCGGGCCATTTTGTGAAACTGTCGACCACAATTAAATAGTATGAACCATTTAGTGATCCAACAAAGTCCATATGTAGTCTTGCCCATGGTTTATCAGTGCTTAGCCATGCCTGATAATTTATAGGTGGTGATTTTGCTGCTGAATTACAACCATTACATTTTCTAACTGTATTTTGAATATCTTTGTCCAACTTTGGCCAATAAACATAGCTTCTCATCAGGGACTTCATCCTCACTATTCCCGAATGTCCTATTTGGAATTGTTTCAAAATACTTTTTTGTAATGATAATGGAATTACTACTCTTTCCATGTACATAGATACTCCATCACAAATAGAAATGTTGTTTTATTGTCATCAGGTTTAATTTTAGTTTTACTCCATTTCGATTTTAACGTCATTCATTTTTTTTTTTTTTTTGAATAAACGTATTTTTTTAGAATTAATTTTGATATCGTCTATCGTGACTGGCAATTCTTTAATAGTGTTACACACCAAGCTTTTAATTTCGCTTTCGGATTACAGTGAAGCATTCACAGTATCTTCAAAATCTTCCCTAAATTTCGATATCAATCTGGACAAGCCATTTGCATGGCCCATTTTTTTACGGTAGAAATTCCCTCTTGAAATCATAGATTATCAAAATCGTAGCTCAACGCTGTAGTACATGTGGAAATCTCTTTCTTGGAACCGAATACACTTAATAATAGACCATGATAAGTTTGCAGTATGAATTTTTTTCATATCACCCTGTGAAATTTCTTTACAGCAAAAAATTATAGCAAGCGCTTTCATTTTCAATTTGACTGTAGCATTTTTCCGTATTTGTCAAACTTCTTGAAGCGTGGGCGACTGCTTTTCACTGTACCGTCTTCGAATTTATGGCCTATTACTCTCCTCCTATTCGCTCCGTATTCGCTCGCGTCCGACGCTACTATTATCTGTGTCGTGTGGGTCGTAATGTGTCAGCGATAACTCTGATTTTTTTTAATTCCTTCAAAAGCTTTTTGACATTACGCCGACCAGTTCCATTTTGTACCCTTCTTAAGTAAATTATTCAGAGGTGCTCGCAATTTGTACACATCTGGCACATAAATATCATAATAATTTGTTAATCCGAGATCTGATTTTAGGGCCACCAAATTTGTCGGAGGAGGCATATCTTTAATGGCACTTGCTCTAACGGGATTCTGGTCTTTTTCCTTTTTCGTCGATTATCTGACCTAAATATTTAATCTTATCCATAAAGAACTGACATTTCTGTTCACTGAGTTTGAAACCGTAATCATACAGTCTGTGAGACACTGAATCAGTTTTACGAGCTGTATTTTCCTAGCGCTTTTAATAAGTATGTAATCTATGTAAGCGATGACACTGTCTAGTCCAGCCAATATCGTATCCATTACTGACTGGAAAATACCTGGGGCTTTTTTTTACACCAAAGGGTAATCTTTTAAACTTTAGAGTCCTTTTATGTATTAATAATCAAAAACTTTGGCATTCCTCATCCACTTTGATTTGAAGATATGCCTCAGACAGGTCAATTTTTGAAAAAAAAATTACCACCATTTAATTTGGCAAAAATATATCCTCTGGAGTTGGTGGGGGATATATACACGTGGTAGGAGGCAGTCATTCAACCCAGTTGAAAAATCTTCACATAAACGAATCTTATTATTTTTTTACTAATATAAATCGTTAACGTGGCCCATTCTGAATAATCTAGTTTTTCAATAACTCCGCGGTTTTCTAACCTATCAAGTTCGGTGTTAATAGACTCCAATGCAGCAAAAGGGTATCTTTTTTTAGGCTTAAAAAAACTGGTATCACATTTTTTTTTAATTTAAAAATGCCTTTGACTTTTTGTACATTTTCCCAACTCCTCTGAGAAAATATTCATGAATTTATTCTTTAGTTTACCCAATGTTTCTTTAACTGTAATTTTTTTTTCTCTGACGAATAATTAATTTTTCCACAGAATGAATTAATCGGCCAATTCCATAGTTCAAATAATTCTAGCCAATCTACGCCTAGTAAATTCGAGTTGGAATTTTTTAATACGTAAACATCTGCTTTTTTAGTTTTACCCGCAAGAGCGATGTTACACGTAATTTTCCCAAGAAAAATTAATTTCTTGCCGATATTCCTCTTGCAACTTTTTCTTTTTTTTTCAAGTTAGGCTTGCCAATTCTGTTCCAAGTTTGTTCATCAATAATTGTAATATCGCTACCAGTGTCCAATTGAAATCTCACCGTAGCGTTATTCATTTTTACTGTCACGAATTTTCTATTATTTGAACTTTCCAGTTTTTTAGCTGGTAGCACTACTTTCAGCAAGTTAATTTGCGTACTTCTTTTGCTTTTCGACTTGAAGTAGCTTTGTTTCTGGCCTGTTTTTCCACAGTTAAAACATTTTTTAGTTTTAAATGGATAGTCCTTTCTGAAATGAAGCATACCACAGCCACAGCGTGGATTAAGTTTTGCAGTATTTTTATTTCGGATTTTTTTTTTCGTACTGATGTCTTTTTTCGAACTACTTGTACTTCTGACGTGCCATTTTGTTCGATTTTTGCTGTATCGTGCCTTAAATTGACAATTTTTTGGCACTCTTCCGCAACAGTCTGTATCGTTAACTTTGAATCCTGTTCAAGTTTTGTAAGGATTCGAGAGCGCATTTCCGCATCTTTGCTTGATGTTAGACCTTTAAAGATTAAACATTTAAATCTGTCTGAGGATATTTCGTCCAATTTAAATTTATCACACTCACACTTGATTTTACCGGCATATGTGACAAAAATCTTCATTTTCGTCGTCCTTAGTAAGGTTCATGCACTGCCAACGTGTATAAAAAAGTGAATTCTTTTTTTTTTCACCAAAAATTTTTTGATAATATCGACACTGTTTCGTTAAATGACATTTTTTTCTGGAGTATTCGGCAAAATGAAATTCAGATATTTTTCATGTTCAGCGTAACAGAAGACGTACGTATTTTCTTTTCATCCGACCATCCTTGACATTCTTCTCTGAAAATGGCCTCGTACCTCCTGAAGTACGATAGGAATGTAAATTTTTTTTCTGGGACGTAATTAAATTCACTAATTGAGTTAGCGACTGAGTCCGGCGAAAAACGAGAAATTGACGCATTGCCTGTTCCTTGCTTTTCAGGATTGCCTTCAACTGTTCTCGTTTCGTGAAATATATATATATATATATATATATATATATATATATAATAGACTCTCCCGTCGCTTTCGACGTATGAGTGGCACTTAAGATCCGCTAGTGATTTACAAAGGAGGCCGCATATGGAGCAAGAGTAAAGATTGTGGGATGTCACTGTTAGATTGGCTGACCTTTTAGATGTTGCTCTCGCTTCTTGAAGACGATTCAAACAAGCAGATTGAAAACTGCCGAGTCCACTAAAACCCGTTGATCTCCATTCTACCCGTTCCACAATTATATATATATATATATATATATACTAGTAATAATCTTATAAGTATAAGAAATTATACTCGTCCGGAAAACCTTCGGTGTCTTGATTTGCGAATAATCAAATCAATACCAAAGGGGAAAAAGGTATAAAAAAAGAAAGAACCAAGAACTTGTACTTCAGCCCAAAATAATAAGTCCAAGCCCCCCCCCCAAAAAAAAACGATACGAGTAAGCAAAATAACTAAATAAATTGCTCAATACGTTAAGTAGAGCAAACCTAGCTAAACCTAAAGAGCCAGACAAACCTACCAAGGTTTCACCTAAGCGGATCGTCAGGGAACCCCGGCTAAAAAGGCGACGTAAGAACGGAATATTTATAGTCTATAAACATAAAATCATGACCACGTGACCAACAAAACAAAAAAAAAGGGAAAGAAAACTCAAACAAGGAGGGGTGGAGGTTAACCATTTATTCGAATCGAGATAAAACAACAAAACAAAAACAAAAAAAAAGGAAACAGGGGAGGAGACCTAGTCCAACAACCAACGTTTTTCTATGTCTACATTTACTTAGGATTTCGGTTTTTTGAATGTAATAAATGATCAGGTTCTTTGTATAAAGCAACTGCTAATTTTTCCTCCAGACATAGTTGACAAATTTTGTTACCTGCTCTATATTTGGGACATCTTTTTAATATTTCCCATTTCAGAACGGGGTCTTTGTTATTGTCGCGTCTAATGTTCCACATATAGGTAGATAATGTAATACTATGTTTGGATTTTTCATTATTGAAGCTACTCATATCGTTATAATATCGTTTCTTAAAACGATATTATAACGTTCTTACCTCACCTTTTTTAGCCAGCCTTCCTGACGATCCGCTTAGGTGAAACCTTGGTAGGTTTGTCTGGCTCTTTAGGTTTAACTATATATATATATATATATATATATATATATATATATATATATATATATAAAACATTTGCTAGTATACGTAAAATGATATAATTTAACGTATGTCAAGACAGAATTTTTACACAAGTACTCAATAGCTATCTAGAGGAATAATTAACGTATCAAAATATTTTTATACTAATGTTAACTCAATACAAGGCCCAAGAGCCATTCAAATTAGAGGGTTCCTGTGTGGTCTTGTGTGAGCATAAGAAAAGGCAAGAGGTTAAGTCATGGGGTTATACAGGAAAGATTACGTTTAACCCTAGATTGAAAGAGGTCAAGATTGTTCGATGTATCCAACATCAGTAGCAATGATGGCTTGTATTGATATTGGATAATGATCGGGTAATGGCGGCTTTTGGGGAATTATTCGCATTGTGAATGTTGATTAGTCACTCGTTCAACAACGCTACCCCTGTAATAGTCGAAGGGATTCAGGTCTGGCGAGTTAGGTGGCCACATGTTTAGCGTGATCTGATCATGCACATTTGCCGCTAATCTTGGGCCGCCACAGTTGTGTGAGCAGCTGCAGAGTCCTACTAAAACATATACGGCCTTCCATCGCATACAAGGACTGCCCAGGTCATTACAACTGTTTCCAGTATCTCAATTTAGCTAGGAGCATTCAGCCGAAGACACTGTTGAAAGAATTGTCCTTCACTATTCACAACGCCTAAAATCATCAAATGAAGCAGTAAACATATGCATAATATGGGGGGGGTCATCAGAAGGATCTGCATATAACCAAGTGGTCATCAGAAGAATCTGCACATAACTTGGGGGTCATCAGAAGGATCTCATCAGGAGGATCTGCACATAACCTGGGGGTCATCAGAAGGATCTGCACATAACCTGGAGGTCATCAGAAGGATCTCATCAGGAGGATCTGCACATAACCTGGGGGTCATCAGAAGGATCTGCACATAACTTGGGGGGTCATCAGAAGGATCTCATCAGGAGGATCTGCACATAACATGGGAGTCATCAGAAGGATCTGCACATAACCTGGAGGTCATCAGAAGGATCTCATCAGGAGGATCTGCACATAACCTGGGGGTCATCAGAAGGATCTACACATAACCTGGGGGTCATCAGGTGAATCTGCACATAACCAGCTGTTATTCTTCCGATTCTCTTTTTTTAAACTGGTCTGATTTTTTTTCGTTTCAACTTGTTCAGTATTCATTTATTATTGTGCGTGAACAGTGCTTTCCTCATGCGCCATATTGAGTGCGTCGTGCCCACCTGCACCCCCAGATACGTAGAAATCTCTCTGATAATGGCCCTCATCGAAATTACAGGATCCGAATCGATAATGTTCTGCACCCGTTCTACAAATTGTGATGTCTTGATATTCTCTGAAAGTTGTGAATGCTTTTTGCGCTTCGCTAAAGGCGACACATCCTCGCTGGAGGCTTCCAACTCCTTCCGAACTTTGTGCATAAACGATCTGGCTACATCCAAACAACGGGCAGTCACCGCGTCGCGGGGATTGGCGTGTATAACAACAATTACATCATGTCGTTTCATCCCCTGCATTAATGATAGCCTACAAAGATAAAAACACAAAATTGATTATCACATAACAGCAAAATCACATGTCCTCAAATATCTTACACAATATATATATATATATATATATATATATATGTACACACACACACACACACACGATGAATGTTATGATCCTTGTTTTTTAAAATTATAAGCTGTATAAGGTCCTTCTTAAATATGCAAGTACTTTCGACTGTATATTCAGTCATCTTCAGGTATGGAAATTATTTTGTTTTTGGTAAATAGAGCATTTACTTAAATATTTGTATCTATGAAAATAACGTATAAACAGAAAATATATTAAAATAATTGTCGAACTTAGTCCATTTCGTAATATATGATGTCATTTGTTTACATTAAGATACGCTTCTAGCAGATATGATCGTTCGAGAAAAATCATGGAAAATTTGTTATTTAGAAACAGTAATTTGATTTTGCTAACCAGTTGCTTACTCTGTAGCTAAATAGTATAGTACGTCATGCCAAATGATGGTTCCGTATAGGATACTAGTTTGATTCTTGTCAGAGGAAACATATTTTCTATGAAATTTCTTGAATATTCAGGACAGTAAATGTAGTTAATTCCATTTATTAACAGCAGAGCTGATAGTTGTTGCATGCATGAAACTCAGTGTTGTACCAAATGATGAGAAAATTTTGATATTTATTATTAATTATATATATATATATATATATATATATATATATATATATATATATATATATATATATTCAGGCAATATAAGGCGTGAGAGCTACTCAAAGATGAACACGGCCAGAATGTACTGACCGTGTTTGCAGAATAGAACATTCCTATAAATCTAGACACATACATAAAACAATTCATACATTCAGTTAAAATTAAAAATAAAATAATCCTTGATAATGACTAAAAGTATAGCTGAATATGCTCGGGTATGTAGAACATTCGGAAAATTTCTACGTAGTTTATGTCCAAAGAACACGAGAATTATAATAAATTCAGGTAAAATTAGATAAAACAATTAACCTCAGTGCTTTGTAAAGTCTTTTAAACTGAACTTCAATGTATATATATATATATATATATATATATATATATATATATATATGACAAAGCAGAAAATTTTTTCGTTTTTATAATTTCGGGGTGCGATGGCTAAATTGTCGGCATTTTATACTTTAATTTCGCGCATGCGCGTTGTTTGTTATTGATTTTGTCGACTGCACAGTACAGTAGGGTCAGTTGGGTACCGTCTGTAATAAAAATAGCATCATGAGACAATTCACTCCGCCAGATGTTTGGGTACGGCATGCTGTAAAGCTCCGATGCGAACATTTAAGAGTTTTGGGGTGTCAATCTGAAGACAGTGCAAAGGATTCGGAAAAAGTTGAACGAGTCTAATGGTGATTACGAAGGTCCGACATATATATATATATATATATATATATATATATATATATATAATTTATTTGTTTAAACGTTATTTTTAAATTGCTACTCATATTTGAGTAAATGATCTGTTTTTAATTACTTATTAAACAGTATATTTATCTATTTACATCTACCGTCCTTAATATTCGAGAAATCTTGTTAGAAAAATATACTGTTATTAAATAAAAACAAAGCACATATTCAAATATGAGTAGTCATTGAAAATATAACGTTTAAACAAATAAATTAAAATCTGTTGTATTTAATCCGATATATATATATATATATATATATATATATATATATATATATATATATATATATCATGTGTGTGTGTGTGTGTGTGTGCGTGTGTGTGAGCGCGATGTATTAGAATATGCGGACTTATGAGTACGATGTGGGAAAACGAAACGCCACGGAAAAAAAGTTCTCTGTTCGCCTCCGCAATAATTCTCCTCCTAACAACCTCCCTCCACCGCCCAGCGGTTCCAACCTACCCACCGCCACCACACCCCTTAGAGTCCGCCATTACTATCGTTCTTTCCCAAGAGAAGAATTCAGTCACGTGACTTCTAGGTGTGAATCGCCAAGCCTTTTTAAAAATAAAAAAAAAGCCATCAGCTTGAAAGAAATGAAATAATAAAATAAGAATAAATAAAATAAAATAAAAATAAATAAAATGAAATAAAAATAAATAAAATAAAAATAAATAAAATTATAATAAATAAAATAAAAAAACAATTAAAACTGATTTTTTTTCTTTTTTCAGAATCGCGAGAAACTCAATGAAATCGAATGAACGAAAATACAAATGACGGAAGTGATAAGTATTTGCAGTTATAGCTCTGTGGTTACAGGAACACGGAACGGGAAATCGCTTGGAATGATTGACATAAAGGAAAAGCCCTTTTTTCTTTGTTTACTTTTCTTATTACCTCATATTAAATGAACGTATAGCGGTGAAGAATACGGTAGCCTATGGTACAGTTAATGGAATCGTAGAGCTAATTTCAAACTTAACCACTACTTTGTGGCACAGACTCCCAAGAGGATGCTTTCCTGGCCACTACACTCTTAACCAGTTGAAGCCTATAGTTAACCGTCATCTTCCAAAATAATAATGTACCTCTTACTCTGTAACCCTCTACCTCGAGTGACTTTTGGGCCATATGTACCTCATTTCAAAATGCAACTATGTTCTCATTCGACCTAATATCATTGGGAAAAGCATTATTTTTAAAATACCGTTCACTAAACACAAGGCTCGAGGACCACTTTAGGCAGAGGGAAGTAATACGAATGTGAGAAAAAGCAATACGAAGAGATGTTTACACTGATTTTCTAAGCATGGCCTAGATGCAGCACAATGAAAGTAAAGAACACCTAGTGAGGATCGAACTCGTAATTTGATCAAGCGAGAAAAACTTGTTAACCATTTACACCACATCGTAGCGCCGAAGCAATGCTGACATTATGTGGATAAATAGTTTACGGAGTGGGTAGCAAGATAAGGCAGGGGAGCAGACGCCCGCGGGACATTTAAATATGCGTTCACTAATAACCTCACGATCAGGTCTAAACATTTCAGGTGTAACTTACGTAGGGAGTAGGGGCGCCAAAATTTTATTCCCCACCGGCCTACACCACTGAAAGGATAGATAATCTTAACCGGAAGAGGTTAAGTTCTAGCATTCAGGGAAGAATCCACACGGGATTCGTATATTTTAAAATGGTTTCCGCATGTTTTAAAATGCTTCTGTATGTTTTAAAATGCTTTCTGTATATTTTAAAATGCTTTAAGTATATTTGAAAATGCTTCCGTACATTTTAAAATGATTTAAGTATGTTTTAAAATGCTTCCGTATATTTTAAAATGCTTCCGTGTATTTTAAAATGCTTCCGTATATTTTAAAATGGTTTCCGCATATTTTTAAATGCTTCAGTATATTTTAAAATACTTCCGTATATTTTAAAATGCTTCAGCATATTTTAAAATGCTTCCGTATATTTTAAAATGTTTGCGTATATTTTAAAATGCTTCCGTATATTTTAAAATGCCTCCGTATATTTTAAAAAGGTTTCCATACATTTTAAAATGCTTCCGTATATTTTAAAATGGTTTCGGTATATTTTAAAATGCTTCCGTTTATTTTAAAATGCTTGTGGAGACGTTGGAGAGGAGAGGTAGAACTTTCCTCCGTAGATGGTTAGGATTACCTCGGAGCTTAAGAAGCGCAGCTTGATATGGATCATCCAATGCCATCCAGCTGCCATTCAGGTGACTGGTTGAGGAGTTCATGTTTTCACGGACAAGGGAAACCTACCAGTATAGAAACTCCAGAGATCCAAAAGTATCAGGCGCGGGAATTGAGGTCAAGACAGGCAGAAGATGGAGTGCAGCTAAGGAACTAGCTATCACAGAAGGGAACCTGAGGATAAAAGCAATGGTGGGTTCAGTCGCGCAGAGAAGAGCAGGCCTTGGACTGATTCCTTCCTACAGGTTCGGAAAAATCACCGTGAAGGAGTGTCAACACTTGATACAGAACGAAATAAGAGCGGGGATGGAGGAAAAGCGGGCGCCAAAAAAGGCAGGTTATAACCAGCTGGGTGCGTGGACCTGGTGGGCTGGTGTAGATCGGCGAAAAGTGTCATGGTCAGATCTTTGAAATACCGACTTCAGCAGATTCCTGGTTCAGATGGTGTACGACGTATTACCAAGCGCGACTAACCTACACCTATGGGGGAAAATAGATTCACCAAAGTGCCCCTTGTGTTCGGGGAGGGGATCACTGCAACACATATTGAGTGGGTGCAGAACCGCTCTGAGAGATGGGCGATATCGGTGGCGTCATGACAAGGTTTTAGAGGCGACAGCGCTCATTATTGCTGAAGCTTTGCAGAGCAATAAACTCATCCCAGAAAGAAGAGCTATCCGCTTCAGTTAAAGTAGGTTTAAAGCAGAGTAAGAAGGTTGCAGGATCCCATTCACTGTTATCGTCCGCGTCGCATTGGCAGATGCGAGTCGATCTCGGGGAAACAATTGAAATTCCCTACACATATATCGTCCTCCAAACTCCGTCCGGATATAATCGTTTATTCGGACGCCACGAAAAAGATTATTTTGCTGGAGTTAACTGTCCCATGGGAGGAGCATATGCAAGAGGCTTTTGAGAGAAAGTACAGTAAATATCAAGGACTCTTAGACGAGTGCAGAGCTAAAGGATGGCGTACTCATTGTTTCCCGGTCGAGATCGGCTGTAGGGGGTTCGCCGGACAGTCAATGATATGAGTCCTTACTAGCCTAGGGATAACTGGACAAAAAAGAAGGCGGGCGATTCAAATGATCCTGGAGTCCGTCGAAAAGGCCACCAGGTGGTTGTGGATAAATAGAGCTAATGATTGACCCAAAACTACTAAAACTACGAACGTTTCCTGTGTAGATGAACATACGTCGTAAATACCACCACTAAATATTCTTAAAGCTTAAAAGTGTATATAGATTTGTATATATGTTTGTTAAAATTGTATATATAGATGGCGAGAAACTTCAGAGAAATAATTTATTTGAGTTGCATTCAGTCGCATATTTAACAACTTCATTTTTGCGTTTTATTGGTCTTTAGTGTAGATTTATTTTATTAAAAAAATTATTCTTTCACGTCATCTTTCCTTTTCTTTACTCGCAATTTTTTTTTTTTTTTTTTGTTTCTGATATTTCTTTTTTTTTTTTGTCGTATTTACTCATTTTTTCAATCGGTTTCCTTTAAGGATAATTTTTTTTTAGGGTAACTTATTTTAAAGAAATTTACACGCTATTTATCTTTTAACTATTATTCAATATGTATATAAATATCTTGATTAATTTATTTTAAGCAATTTTAGTTGTGTTATTTCTCTTAGTTTTTAAATAAATTTCTTTCATTAACGATAATTTTTTGGGTGTAACCTATTTTAACTAAAATTTACACGTTATTAGGTTTTCTTTTACTAACTAGTATTTAACATGGAAATGTCTTGATTAATTTATTCTTAAGCAAGTTTAGTCAAATATTATTTCTCTTAGTTTTTAAACGGAATTTATTAGAGTATCAATCAATATCCCAAATTATTCATACCGGATTTTAGGAGTTTTTTTGTTTTTGTTTTTTTTTTTTTTTTTTTGTAAATAGTCTAATCACTCTATTGTAAACATTTTGTTAAGTGTAGCTAAGAATAAAAAGGAAAGTTATAAACAAACAAATAAGATATAATAAAGAAGTTAAAAGGGGAGGAAGAGAAAGAAAAGTAAGTCGTAAGACGAACCAATATAATAAATCGTTTTTATTTTATGAATGTATATATATATTTATTAGATTGTTTTCTTCTCTTCTTCCAAAAAGCATTCTGTCTTGGCCGCATGTCGGAAGATCAGTACAACAACCAATCATACCCGATCTATAACATCGAATAGCCCAAGTGAAGTATTGATTAGTTGCTGTTTTCTGAGGGAACTTACATAAAGCACGTCCTAAAGCTAGTAGCAATTTTATTCTAAGTGCGGGCCGAATACTGATCATGTTCGGTCGAGTCGCCCATCGACGAAGTCTGTTGTTTATTTAGACCCGAAACTTCTAGCGACATGGGAGCAACAACACTGACGACGCACCTCGATTCGGCACATAAAGGTGTATTTTTAACAATTCAAGCATTTTAAAAATGTGTCGGTTTGTGTTTAGAAAAACATAATTGATTCAGTCGTTTTTTACAGCTTATCAACTTATTGTAGGTTATTTAAAGCCAGAAAATATTTTTATACTGCAAGGATATTTTTGGAGATAATAATTTTTTAGTGATATAAGCTGTACTTTTTAACCCATAGCTGGGGGAGAAGAAGTAAATTCATACCTAATCAGAATTGGATAAACAAACAAGAAATTATAGTGTAGTTTAAAGTAGGGGATCAATTTTATATTACAATCAATATATAAAATAATACCAGTCATCGAAAATGGATGATTTTAACACCCCATAAAAAAGAATTACTGTGTATAGTACTACCAGTCATCGGAAATGGATGATTTTAACCACTCCATAAAAAAGAATTACGGTGTATAGTGCTACCAGTCACCGAAAATGCATGAATTTTAACCACCTCATAAAAAGAATTACCTGTGTAAAGTGCTACCAGTCAGGGAAAATGCCTGATTTTAACCACCGCATAAAAAAGAATTACCTGTGTATAATGCTACCAATCAACGAAAATGTATGATTTTAACCACCCCCTAGAAAAGAATTACCTGTGTATAGTGCTACCTGTCAACGAAAATGCATGAATTTTTACCATCTCATGAAAAAGAATTACCTGTGTATAGTGCTACCAGTCATCGAAAATGCTTGATTTTAACCACTCCATAAAAAAGACTTTCCTGTGTATAGCGCTACCAGTCAGGGAAAATGCATGAATTTTAACCACCTCAAAAAAGAATTACCTGTATATAGTGCTACCAATCACCGAAAATGCATGATTTTAACTTCTTCAAAAAATTACTTGTGTATAGTGCGACTTCCTATATTTGAGTAAGAAAAATGATCACAAAAAGTCGCACTCTACATGAGTATGTATGGCATAAATAATAATAGAATGACTTTAAATGATTTTATATTTATTAGAAATATAAATTTCATTAATAGGCTATTTAAAAGCTCAGGAAATGAAACGAATGTATATCCGAGAGCAAGCTGTAAAACTCTTGAGGTGAGTCCCTTCATTCACTGGTCGACAGGCCAGTTGATTAATCTCCGCTAATTCTGACACGTGACATTAAGACCCCAACTTGTATAAATGTCGTAACCCTTTCATGTAAACAATCCCACCAAGAACGGAGAGGTCGAAGCGTACAACTGGATATGATTAATTCTATTAATATCGGGGATGAGATCCGGAAGGACTCGACATGTTTTTCTTTTTCATATTTATGTAGAATTCTTTACTCGCATAGATTAAATAAAGAGTTCAGTTTGGAATTCCCTGTAGGTTACCCGGATTCATCCCCCTGATGAAGGCAGAACGACACAAAGGCCGAAACGTTATGCTTACAACAAAGGTGAGGACAATAGTTCAAATGTAAATAGGACAAATATTCTTTTTATTTCTCTATCACCCAGATTCCATATCTTTTATTTTAAATTGTATAATTACATATGATTAAAAATGATTTTGTAATATACTGCATATTTACTATATACAACTGATGAAGACTATATGCGCAATGACTGGATACGGATTAGAAGTCAAAACATCCACTGATCCAACACTTCTCTCTGGAAAGTTATGGTGATTTTTTGTGAGTTGGGGACCACAATTGTTTGGTATATACACAAAAATAAGCTTCAAAAATGCATTGCAAATTCAAGCACCACTTACTTATACTTTCTTTTTTTATCTCTCTCTCTCTCTCTCTCTCACTCTCTCTCTCCCTACATCACTCTCCCTACCCCACTCTCCCTACCTCTCTCTCCCACCTCTCTCTCCCTACCTTTCTCTCCCTACCTCTCTTCCCTACATCTGTCTCCCTACCTCTGTCCTCCAACCTCTCTCTCCCTACCTCACTCTCCCTACCTCTCTCTCCCTACCTCTATCCTCCTACCTTTCTCCCCTACTTCTCCCCAATCTACCTCTTTCCTTACCTCTCTCTCCCTACCTCACTCTCCCAACTTCTCTCCCTTACCTCTCTCTTCCTACCACATCTATCTCCCACGTCTCTCCCCCACCTCTCTCTCCCTACTTCTCTCCCATACCTCTCTCCAATCTACCTTTCTCTCTCTCCCTACCTCTTTCCCCCTACAACTCTCTTCCTACCTCTCTCTCCCTACCTCTTTCCTCCTACCACTCTCTTCCTACCTCTCTCTCCTTACCTCTCTCCCCTACCTCTCTCCAATCTACCTCTCTCTCTCTCTCTACCTCTTTCCCCCTACCACTCTCTTCCTACCTCTCTCTCCCTACCTCACTCTTTTCCAACTTCTCTTTTCACAACATCTCTATAATTTCATATTTGACACATTTTTGTTCATCTCTCAAAATATCCGACTATCTTTGTCTGCAAAATATGTTCGCTTTCGGAAAATTACACTTGGAAAGATATAAATCCGTTTCCTGTCTTGCACCCAATCAGCTGGGGGTTAATATGAAGACAGCTTCAGCTTTCTAGCCTTACTTGGCAACTAGTAGAGCCAGAACCGACTGAAAATGTCACATTTGGGCGGGACATGCCCAACTCCTAACTCTTCAGTATCGATAGAGTTAAAAAAAAAAAAAAAAGTGTCTCTGTGTGGGTAACAAATTATTGTCTACCCTCCAACCTCTCTCTCACAAGTGAGATGTACGAGTCTCTCTCTGTTCTATCGCTATTTCCATGGAAAATGTTCGGACGAACTACATTCCTTGGTTCAACCACGTCTAACCTTTCACGGCTAGGACACACCATGCTACTTACATTATAGCAAACCCCACCCACATTCCTTCCGTATTCTATTGGCGAGATGTAAGTTTCATTCAAATAGTTCCTTCCCGCGAACCAATTACTCATTGGAACCGACTCCCAAGAGTTTCCCCGATCAATACAATCTTAACCTGTTCAAGTTAATCGTTATCTTCCTCTCCTATCCGCATAAATTGTCTCTTAACGTAACTCTCTACCTCGAGAGGCTCCCGGGCCTTGTACAATATGGATCTTACTGTAAAAAAATATATCTAGGAGATCTTCGAATTCAAACCGGTTCGGCATTGGAATAGCAACACCTAATGTGGTGAAGCAGTGGCACTATACATCCTAGGTGAGTCTACAGAGTTAGCATATATTTGTCTGCTATAATCATGTTTAAATATATTTTTTTAACTTTTACCATCGTTTTTAACGAAAAGTGTATTTTGTATTGAAATACTAGATGAAGATGATAAGCCCAATGATTTATGGTTGAGAAGCCAAAACATAAAACCATGCCATTAATGCTGAAAAGGCTCGCTTGTGTCCTTTGTGCGCGCGTGTTTTGTGTTTGACCTAATTAAAAAAAATGTAGGCATATGTCCGATTTACACTAGAGTAATGTTTCCCATATTAAATCTATGGGAAACACTAGTATAAATCGGACATATGTCTACATTTTTTTAATTAGGTCGGATATATGTATACCTTTTTAACTCACTTAAATCGGACATATGTCTACCTATTTGGCTCGTTTACAGTAAAAAGATGAGCACAGAATGCGATTTGCAGGTTGGGAACACTAAAATCAAACATGTACGGAAGTTTAAGTACCTAGGAAGTGTTCTGACGGAGGGCGGTAGGTGCGACGCTGAGATCCGAAGACGGAATGGGATAGCAAAGGATTCATTCCATTTCTGCCTATTAACTTATTTTAACCTCGCTCAAACCAAAACTTTATCGACCTCTTTGATCCACGTGCATAACGGAACTATATTCATTTTTTTTTACTCTTGTGTAAACCGAACCTTTGTCAATCGTATTGATTCTTGGGTAAACCGGATCTCTGACTACATTTTTGACATTTGAAGTAATCCAAAGATATGTCAATCTTTTTAATGCTCCTCTAAACCGAACCTATGTTTACGTCTTTTATTAAGTTTCTCTTTATTTTTTACTAATATTCACCCAATAAAATGCCCAAGAGCAACCCAAAGGAAAGGGTTACTGTGTGGAGATATATTAGCGTAGGAAAGGACAAGCGTTATGTGTATGTAGCTGAAGTAGACTTTAGAAGGAACCAGAAAATCAATCCTAAGCAGTAAACAAGAGGTAACTCTCTGGTTTAAAAGACCGGGGAGGAATTTGAAAGGGGGTGATAGGCAAAACTACGTAATCCTATTGAATTCTATTGTAACCATGACCTAAGTCTACCTTTTTTTTATTCTAGCGCATACCACACTCATGAGGGCGTCTTGAAACTGGTCCTATGTCTAATCTTTTGAACTCACATTCAAACCGGATCAATGTCTACCTTTTTGACTCACAGCAAACCAAACCTATGTCTTCCATTCTATTTCTCATCAAAATGACAGACTTCGGCATTAAATAATCTGGTAAACGCCAATATAGTGTAAAGAATGTATGATTTTTTTTTAATTTATTAACCCGACAGATTTTATTACTTTAAGTTTTATTTTTAGTGGATGTCTATATTTGAGTAAACGCACTATTTATTTATTAATACTGCTTTATTTTGTTTAGTGGCACATCAACATCCTTATGGGTTATTTCATGCCGAAATCTAAATATTTTGAACGCAATTGTATACATTCAACTACAAATAAAATGTAATGTTGGTTATTTTGCTATAAAATGTATTGTTAGTCATTAAATTAAATAAAAATATTTTATGGCTTTAACTAAATTGAATTTTTTAGTGGCATATCAACACCTCGGTGGGTTATTTAATGCCAAAATATAAATATTTTGAACACTGTTTTATGGATTCAACTAAATATATTTTGAGCAGAGTTGTATGCCTTCAACAACAGATGAAATGTATTGTTGGTCATTTTGCTATAAAATGTATTGTTGGTCATTAAATTAAACTAAAAAAAATATTTTCTGGCCTTAGATAATCTGCAAAGAGTTAATTGGTTGAATTTGTTTAGTGGCATATCAACACTTCAATGGGTTATTTAATACCAAAATATAAATATTTTGAACACAATTTTATGGCTTCAACTAAATATATTTTGAGCACAGTTCTATGCCTTCAACGACAGATAAAATGTATTGTTAGTCATTTTGCTATAAAATGGATTGTTGGTCATTTTGCTTTAAATATGTTGGTTGTTTGATTTTGTTTAGTGGCAAATCGATATCTCTATAGGTTATTTAATGCCGAAATCTAAATATCAGGCATGTAATTTTATGCTTTCATCTACATATATTTTGTACGCAATTTTATACTCTCAGAGTAAAAGGTACGTTTTTTTTAGATATATAAAATGTTTATTTTTTTTTAGATATATAAAGTGTGTAGTGTTTCTGGATGACGTGCCCATCGAGATTGGAGCAAAGTGTACTACTATCTATTCTCCTCATTTCTACTAGAAATGATAATATTAGCCATTTCTTTATAAGGAAACATTCAGCATTCATTAACCGAGCAGCAAATGTTCCTCGAGTGACGCTTTTCTTCACACCTTGACTATCGGGCTAGGATCAAAGTGTATTATCTGTTCTCCTCATTTCTACTAGAAATGGTAATATTAGCCGTTTCTTTATAAGGAAACATTCGGCATTCATTGACCGAGAAGCAAATGTTCCTTTAGTGACGCTTTTCTTCACTCCTTGGTCATCGGGCTAGGATCAAAGTGTATTATCTGTTCTCCTCATTTCTAATAGTAACGGTAATAATGGTTGATCCCTTTAAGGAAACATTCGAAATTCATTGACCAAGCAGCAAGGGTTCCTCGAGTGACATTTTTGGGGTTTTTTTTTTCACTCTTTGGCCAACATGCCGGGATCAATGTGTAGTATCTGTTCTCCGCATTTCTAATATTAATGGTAATATTAGGAAACATACACATTGCTTATAAATATAGCATTATTTACCCGTTTCTCCACTGAGGCGAGATGTAACAGAAGGTCGAGTTTAACGTGGAGAATCTAAGCGCGTACGCCCA
>CAHIKZ030001551.1:35000-90000 GCA_903632075.3 Acanthosepion pharaonis
TTAGGTGAGACTTGGTAACCGGTATCATGATCGGCCCGACACACCCACCACACCCCAGCCTGGCTGAGCGACCTAAGCCCGCCAACCGTCAGTTGTTGTCAAGCGCTCGTATTCGGTAAACGTGTGTGTGCTGTTTGCTGATTATATTTCTTTTCGTAATTATTATGATATTTTATAGAGAAAATATCAAAAAGACCTGCAGATTCCCTTTATGGGTAAAAACGAGAAAAATAAAAGGAAGCATCTCTTGTTATCAATACCACAAAAAAGAGCTTTATTTTTCTTTTTCTTTTTTCAGGAGTTTGATGTTGGAGTACCTGTGCGCCGTCTGACTGAGAAAAATGGCGTCGGAACAACTACTGTGGATGATTTAAAGAAACAGAAAGACAAGTTACTTGAATTTTATAGTGAACAATACTAATACTAATGAACAATAGGAAAACACAACATACAGAAAAAAATGAAGATCTTGACCGTTTGCTAATTGAATTGATTCGACAACGAAGACGTAAGCGTATACCATTAACTGGTGTTTAGGTCATAAAACAAACTAGAATATGCTATAAAGGACTTAACATTGAAGGGGGAGTATCAATATACAGTTGGTTGGAGACAAATGATTAAGAAGCAACAGGGAGACAGGAAATCACATCATATTTTTTTAGTTTATCGTTTGATGGTGTTCATTTTTTAAGTTATACAGAACATCATTTGTCTGAAATAAATAAAATCTACACATTACTTATGGTCTTAATTATCCATCTCTTTCATTTATAAGTAGATTACACTATAAATAAACTAATAATATTTGTAGTCTTGCTTATCGCTCGTGGTGTGGGTAGTCACGTGTTTTTACTGCAACATAACGGCCCCCAAGAGTTTCGGATATAGGATTGTGTAACTGTATTTTGATTTTTACAGCACAAATCTGTAGAATAGGATTCAAAAGATTTTGCGACGATAGTCTGCCTGCTTAAAATCTAAAAAAATTAGTTTTCAATTGAATGCGATCACCGATTTCTAACCCCCAGGGAGAAATTCGTAAGAATTCCAGTCACAAAGCAAAGCCAGTCTAGACAGTTCTAGCTTGTGTTTCTATCGAAGTCTCTTTCTCTTTTCGATTTTTCGATTTCGTTTTTATATTCTATTATCGACCAATCTGACCATTCCTCTTCGTCTGTATTTGTTTTCGTATATAGTTAGTAAAAATAAACCAGCATAAAGAGGACAAACGTCATTCACTTTCGTCATTTTAAGACCCGGTCATTAGCCTTGCAAAAATCATTCGAACATCAGAAGATGTTTGTTTTGATTTCGTATTTACTACACCAATTTGGCCGCTCCCCTTCTTGCCTTGTAAATATAGGCTTAGGTCTCAGTCTTGTTACAAGCCATCTATTTATCTCAGTATATTTCTTTCTTTCTTTCTTTCTTTCTTTCTTTCTTTCTTTCACAACCCGTTCATATTTATCTATCTACCTATCTCAGTCTATCGCTTACAATCCATTCATATCTATTTATCTATCGATCGATCGATCGATCGATCTCAGTATGTCCATTTCTTTCTTTATTTTTTTCTTTCTTTCTCTCTCTCTTTCTTTCTTTCGCAACCCATTCATATTTATCTACCTATCTCAGTTTGCTCACATCTATTTATCTCTTACAATCCGTTTATGTCTATCTATCTATCTAGCTATTACAATCTGTTTATATGTTTATATATATATATATATATATATATATATATATATATATATAATGGAAGAACAGTAAGATATATAATCCAGTGTTCTTATTGATATTTTTTTATTTTTACAAAACAGTGCTCAATGTAAATTTACAGAGCATAAATATTATAAATTAACTGGTTTACAATATGTTTTTTTTCGCTACACAGTAATAACCATGTTTCAAAAATAGAAGCTAAAATTTTCAAATTTAATTTTGTAATTAAATTATAAACATTAGTTCCATTTCATCTTCAAGCGAATATTGGAATAACTTATTTTTTATATTTACTGAGTTTTAAACGCACACAAAAATTCATAATTCACTGTTTCCAAGTATACAGATAAATCCAATCATTCAGACCAGGGGTGGTAGCGTGTTCATTTTTATTAGCTTTTGTTGTATCAGTTATTAATAACGTAAATTAAATTTGAAGTTTTTAGCTTCCATTTTTGAAACATGGTTATTACTGTGTAGCGAAAAAAAAACATATTTTAAACCAGTTAATTTATAATATATATATAGACATATCTGTGTGTGTGCCTGTGTATGTGTGTGTGCGTGCGCGCGCGTGTGTGAAACTCCTGAAGGCCCTAATTAATGCTGAATTGGTTCATCATCTCTTATAACAGGGTCTTTTCTCAGACAAGCAATACGGCTTTCGTTTCTCCGGGTCAACTGCTGATGTACCAATGATAATTGTAGAAATAGTCTATAATGCTCTAGATAAAAATGTAAAACCCGGTCTGTAGCACTGAATATCTCGAAAGCCTTTGACAAGATTTGGCTTTCAGGTCTTTTCCACAAGCTGAAAAGTTATTGTATCTCCCGGCACATTTTTGAGCTGATATCAAATCGTGAAATGAAAGTTGTCCTAAACAGAATTCATCTGTATCTCTTCGTACTAATGCGGGTGTCCCCCGGGGCGCCATCTTTGGTCCTACTCTGTTTTTAATCTTCATTAACGACCTTCCCGATGACATCAGCTCTCAATTTGTCATCTACGCTGACGACACTATCAATTACTTCTACCTCGATACTAAAGTTAGTTTCATATTTCTTTACAAAATTCAAACGGGCTTGTACATGTCGGCGTTTCAGTAATGGAGTCTTTCTCGGTCATCTTGAAGTGAGAACTGCAAGATTCAGTGATTTTTTAATTGTATCTTTACTAACTTCAATTCCAGCATTTTTCAAATCATTCTGAATTTCTCGACGTGTTGAAAATGGATTTTTCTTCACAGTACGGGAAATGTATCGCTCATTAGCCTCATTTAAGATACGGGGACGGCCACTCCTTTGAATGTTTTCAATAGTATCGAATTTTTTCCATTTTCGAACAAGGGGCACCAACTGTACTCACAAGCAAATTCAAATCTTGAGCGATTTTTCTATATCCCTTACCATCTTTGTGATTCTTTATGATCTTCTTGCGCATGTCGTTCGACAATTTTTTGTTTTCACGTTAAAACATTTTGCAGTAGTGGCAACAGAATAGCTGCAGTGTCTCAGAGCTGTTATCTAATAGCCAGTTGAGTGTCGTGCAGTGCTGTCATTGGTCGACATATCACATCATATCAATATGGGTAGGAATCATGACGACACGTCTCTTCTAGCAAAATATTTGCATTGGTGTTAAATACTTTTGCATATGGGTTATTTTATTTATTGTTAATAAATGTTTCTCAAAACAGTGGTTTTAAATTTTTCCTTCTATGTTTTCATCGACAATGTTCGTTTAAATATTCCCTATAAGTTTCGTTGAAATTGATCTGTTATTTTTTGAGATATGTAAGAAAAACCAAAGTGTTAAATACTTTTGCTACCTACTGTATATATTCATCTCGCTATGTTCATATCCATCTATATATTACAATCTGTTCATCTCTCTTTCTCTATCTATCTATCTATCTATCTATCTATCTATCTATCTATCTATCTATCTATCCCATACAGCCTTTTTGTATCTCTTGTTTTCCCGATTCTTCTTCGTATTTTTCTCTGGTGTGCTTTTCATATTTCTCTCTCACTGGCTGTTCGTAACTAAATATATCTATATCGATTCCCTATCGATCTCTATTTCCCTCATCTCTCATCCATTTCCCTCTAGAGTTAATAAATCTCATAAATGTTGTCCAAAACTGGAAAATAGAAACGCCGTTCTTCCCTTTTGTAATTTAAAGATGAGTCATTATCATCTTTATCCGAATTCTTCAGATCACGAAGTATTATTATTATTATTGTTGTTGTTGTTTTATTTCCTTTGATTTCTGGTGTGTCCACATTTCTTTCCGGGTTCCGACCAGAGACCTAAGGTCAGAAATGGCATCATGACATTTCCACTGAGCAATTAAAAAATAACACACACACACATATTTTACATAGATAAAGCCCTTCGTAAGGTGTGGTTTATACTCGTGAGAACAATGTTTTGTATTTCTTTAAGGTATGGGCTACCAGGAATCCTTTTCCAGTCAATCTGAGGCCCCGACTACCATAGGGACTGTTGATGTTCTCATGTGCCACATCTTTGAGATTTCAATTTCAAGGTCCTTGTAGTTTGATTATTATTATTCGAACTGAATGTGTGTTTAGATGAGATTGTGGAGAGCTATGATCGCCTACTTACTTACTAAGGTCATGGTATTAGAAATAAAAACCAGCATGTTCATCATCGTTGTTATACGAACAACGTTTCAGTCGTTGTTCCCTGTGGTCTTCATCAGGTTTCTGTCTTCGTATTTGATATTCTTTTTGGAATTTTGACCCGATTCCTTTATTCAATGCACGATGATGGACTATTCCTATTCCACCTTTCAGTTAATAATAATAATAATAATAATAATAATAATAATAATAATAATAATAATAATAATTTCATATCAGTTAATAATTACCAAATAATCACGTTTTGTTTTTCTGACACATTGTTATTAAAGATAGCGGATTGGCTTCCCGTTAAATTATCCACGGTTTTGAAATCAGAATTTTCCTCCTCTTATTTATTTGGTATTTAATCCATAGGTAGAGGGAGATGAGATGGAAAAAAAAAAAAAAAAATGCCAAGACTTCCTTTCTTTCAAAGGGACAATGGACTTTGAAAAGAAATTTTTTTAAGAATCAGAAATATAGTGTCTGCGGATGAATGGATGAATGAAAAAAGAACAATCGGAAGAATGTAAGAAAAGAAATACATAGAAAGATGAAGAAAAATGATATAGAAAAAATAAATTTGTCTGCGGATCAATAATAGATAGATAGATAAATAACAGATAGATAGATATGAAATAGAAAATAAAGACTGAGATAGATAGATAGATATGATATATGATAAAACAGACTGAGAAGATGTTTAAATAGATAGATAGATTATGGATAGAAAGAATGAAAGATAGATAGATAAACCAAAGGAGATAGATAGATAGATAGAAAGATAGAAGAAAATGAGAATGAAGATAGATAGATAGATTTATAGATAGAAGATAGATAGATAGATTTAGATAGATAGATAGATATTGAAAGCTATTTTTGAAAAAATTTAAAAGAAGATAGATGTATATGACAGAATCAGAAATGAACTGAAATTTCAATTTTGAAGACATAATGAGGAAGGTGGATAAAAATAATGGAGAACAATTATTGACCTTTCTACTCAGGACACAAATAAAGAAAATGAAACAGGGTGAATAGATAAAGCAAGAAGATCAGTAAACTGATCAAAGATGATTTCAATGTTTGTGTTAAAAATGATGAACTGAAACAGGAAGGTATAGATTTGCCATTATCGCCCAAAACCTGAAGGATTATATAAACTGTTATCATATATTTAGATAATAATCCTTTTGCATATGAGAAATAAAAATTATATTAGAAATAAAAATTATTAAACTAGAAAAAATACTTTAGTTCAAAGAAGGATATATCCAAGAGGGAAAAAAAATGAAAAATATTTTCATTAATGAATTTTTTAGAAAGATTATGTGAATAAATAATACATGCGGTTCAATCAAGAAAATAATTAAATATTATATGAATATTGTGATTATATATGAAAAAAAAAAACATTTGATTCAAAGATTATTTTTTAAAAAAACAAAATTATTTTACAATCTTGAACAATTTTTTATCAGATTTGTCAAGGAGATATTTTATCATAATAAATCAAACGAAAAAATTTAAAATGGAATTAGGAAATATTTTGTGGCTTGAGATCTTTTTTTCAAAAATATTTGGAATAATTATATCTTATAGCAATACAAGTAATCCAGTCAAAAATTTTAAATTTCAAAATAAACTATGTTGATTATTAAATTATCGTTTTCAAGAAAAAAAAAAAGAAATAATAAATTATATAAATAAAAATAATGTTTTTGAAATAAAATAAAAAGGACAAATAAATAGTTGTTTTCATTCACAAAAAATAATAACACAATCACAACGATTACAAAAATGACATATCTTTTTATACCAAAAAATATCTTTTAATTACATAACTAAGAATAAATAAAGAC
The DNA here is from genome assembly GCA_903632075.3 of Acanthosepion pharaonis. Classification (NCBI taxonomy): domain Eukaryota; kingdom Metazoa; phylum Mollusca; class Cephalopoda; order Sepiida; family Sepiidae; genus Acanthosepion; species Acanthosepion pharaonis. The sequence goes on from CAHIKZ030001551.1 coordinate 41,240, forward strand.
GATTACCAAAAATGACATAGAATATATATATATATATATATATATAATATATATATATATATATAGTAAGAGCCCGGCGTTGCCCGGGGATATAACAGTAAGAGATAGATCAAGTATCCACCATCATAAAGACTGAAAAATAAAATTGACAAAGATTATTGTTTAAGGTTGACGGACACGCATGTCTTAATTGTTTTTTTTTTTTTTTTACGAATTGGTCAAACCCAAACTCAAACAAAAACATTGTTTTCAATCGTTATGAGTCTCCCGATTGAATAGAAGAATTTTATAAACAATTGTCTTGTAAATGGATTTTTTAAAGCATTCTGAATGTAAAAAAAAAAAAAAATGTGTGCAAGACAATAAGAAACACTACATGCCAAAAAAAAGTGAAGTTTTGTTGAAATCGGTTGAAAAATGTAGGTAGCCTTTCTGTAATCTTTTAGTTTTACAATTTATGATTTTTACTTATTGAATACAGTAAAAAAAAATTGCATATTTTGCTTGTGGTGATTCATAATTAGAATTCTGATTTGAATATATTTTCCACTCGTTGTTTCTAATACAAAAATATTAACTTTATTTGGGTTTATTAATTATGATCTAACAAATCTTATTCATTTAGTAGCCTTTCTGTAATAATAATCTTTTTACAATTTATGATTTTTACTTATTGAATACAGTAAAAAAATTGGACACCATATGTATTATTTAAAGTAGTTTCCCGTTCCGGTTATTATTTTTAGTTAGGACTTGTGTATGTTTAGATTTCATTATCTTTCCCTAAAGATAAAGAATTTATTCCAATGTTTGTATTCGTACAATCAGTAGAGATCGTTAGATTATTGTTTAAGGTTGACGGACACGCATGTCTTAATTATTTTTTTTTTTTTTTTTTTTTTTTTGAATTGGTCAAACCCAAACTCAAAAAAAAACATTGTTTTCAATCGTTATGAGTCTCCCAATTGAATAGAATTTTATTATAAATAATTGTCTTGTAAATGGAATTTTTAAAGCATTCTGAATGTTAAAAAAAAAAAAAAAGTGTGCAAGAGAATAAGAAACACTACCTGCCAAAAAAAAAAAAGTGAAGTTTTGTTTTATCGGCTGAAAAATATAGGAAATCCTCTCCCATATTTAAAGGAACCCACACACACAAACAACCTGATGTGAGTTGTCCCCTTCCATTTTCACGATGTCTCTTAATCGTGTTTTCAAATTGATTTTGTGCAAAAACAATTATATTTTTCCCATTTTTGGCGCTGTTAGAACCACCACAAGGTAATTTTATGTAGTCCTGTGACGTTTTGTTGAAATCGGTTGAAAAATGTAGGAAATCCGATCCAATATATAAACGTTACAGACACACACACACACACACACACACACACACACACACACACACACACACACACACACAACACAATCTGCGTTTTATAATAAGTAAGATTTCAACTTGGGATCTAAGATTTTGCTATTTCTTACAAATATCAGATATCACTTTTTGACGGTTTTACCTTTCAATGCATCTTTCAAAGAAATTGACTTTACGTTTTGGACGCCATAGGTTGTCACTAGTGAAAGATCCATTGCTGCAACCCAAAGGAAACACCGACAGTATTCTTGTAAGTGACAGGCAACATTCTGACAGATGATCTTGCGTGTTGGGACTAACTTCTGCGAGACAGGCAACGTCAGCTGTGTTTGAAATGAATTCGAGTTTGTATATGTTTCTTCATGGTGGTAACCATCTCAGGGTCTTAGATGATTATATTTACAAAATCTTAACTATAAATCAGTTATTGTTTTTAAATTTTTTTGGTTTTTATGTTATTTTTTTAAGATACGCCCACTTAAATTGTCCCATCATTATGGGACAATTTGCATTTTATATATTTATATATATATATATATATATATATATATATACTATATAATTGTTTTTTCTTCTTGTTTTGATTATTAAAAATAAATTTTTCATCTAACGTGTCAATAAATTTTGTTTTTTTCAGACGGGGCTTCTTACAGATTAAATTTCTTTCAAAAAAGTAAATATGGTAAATATGGTCAATGAAAAAAAGTTGTATTTAACAAAATATGTGGAAAGGTAAACACAGTTTCAAGTGTGTGGTTTGATTAACCAATCACCATATAAATCCTTAATATGGGTTTTTAAAAAGGTCAGGAAAAAAAACGCAAATTATATTGAAATTACTCGCAGGTTTGGAAAAAAATTGGTCTGGGTCATGCTAGAGCAAGAGGCAATAGGAAAAAGTTATAGAGAATTTTTTTACAATCAAAAATTCGTCTTATGGGCAATAAATCATGCAGAAGTTTTTTAAAAACAATTGATTGCATTTGGCATTCATGATCCAGAAGATAAATAAAATTAAATATAAAAGAAAAGAAAGAAAAGGAAATGAAACTCATTTAATTATAAATTTGAAATCAATAATTGTTCAGGAATCGTAATCACGATTCAATTCAAAGTCCTACAAATTAAAAAAGAAATCAGAAAAATAACTCCAGGGAAAAAAATAAAATTAGTTTTTCCTTCTCATATCTATGGGGATTGAATGCATGCAGGTAAAGATTTTTCTCAGCCTTGACTCAGGGAAACAGACGAAGAAGAACAGGAATTCAAAATGAAGGTGGGGAACAAAATTTAACAGGAATGTCATGGGTCCTATACCTATAACTACAGAATGAACTGTTCCATAACAGATATATATGTACACTACGCCTCTCAAGAGAAAGTCGAATATAGTTGAGCCGATATTAGTTCACTCCAAACCAGACTGACAGTCATATAACTAACCTTCCACATCTTGTATTATTATTTCATGTAATATACCTTTGTTATTTCTACTCTTGTGTTCGTGTTGTTCTTCCTTGGTCCTAACCTGCACTGACGGAAAAAAATTAAGAGGAGTCAATAAAAGAATGTATAAAAAATGAGTGAGATACTAATAATAAATATGAACTATTTTCTGATATATAATTCATTATTCAAATCGCTGACCTAAATTAAAAAAAAATTAAATTATATATATTACATCGTCTATTTTGGCTTTAACATGTTTTCATTGCAAAAATGTTTTTTTCTGAAAAATAAGGACGACAAGTTTTGTCGACTTTTTTCATTTAGATCCATTTCATTTTCAGTCGGATTATTCACTTTGATAGATTGGTCATTTTCAGAATAATGAATTCAAAAAAAAGTATTTTCTTTCAGATGACCATTGGTTTCATCTTTCGAAAACAAATATTTGTTAAGTACATTCATCAAGAAATAAACAACACTATTTTTGATGATGAGCTGAGTAACAATTTGCTATGTCTAACCATACACTTGAAAATAAAAGCAATATGTATCAATACGAAATTTTCTCTTAAGACATTTTAATAATGACAAAAAAACTTCCCCGTGAATATGAAAGAATCCAATTGAAAATAAGTAGAAAAACTTGTCAAATTATTCAATGAAATATGTTTTAAAATATTTTAAAATTTTTTTCCTAAAACATTTTTTCGGAAAAAAGGAAATCTTTTTTTTTTTGTAGTGTGCTGATTCATGCTAATTTTCGCTATAAAGTGATTTTTTTAGTAATTTAGCCGTTAATGCATATCATATGTATATAATGTGTTAAATCATTTTATTCATTCTGCATTACGCTGATTATTTAAAATCCAAGTCTTTAAAGTAAAATCAAATACAATGGTATTTCGATCTGCAGCAATTGCAGGATGCATTTCTGATAAGCTAAAAGCGTTTTTACTACTTGGATTTATATATTTTATGTTTAATGGTAATGGCAATGTTAGCTCAATGTTTCTTTTATAAGGAAACATTCGGCATTCATTGACCGAACTGTTAATCTTACTGTCGGTTTTAACTTATTAAATATTTTGGTTACAATTTTTTTTCAGGAAAATAGGCTTCTCATGTCCAGTAACTATTCTCGCTCCTTCTTTTATTATTTTGGAGGTTTCCCTCCTAACCTTTTGTTTAGAGTAGTGGGGAACACCAACATCTTGATTATATAATTATTTTCCCTTCTAATTACATATGCTACTGATTTTAGATGGTTTTGGAACTCTTCAAATGGTGTGGTTTTGTTTTTCGATAAATTTCTTTGTGATTCTGTAGCGTCAGTCTATAAAATCTGACGAAGGAGTTCTAGAGGATGCATTCGCTGAAAGGTGTTTTTAATCATTGATCAGAGAATTTTTTTTGTATTTACCTGATATTTTAGGCATTACTGAACGACTTGCACGCTATGCCATCCAAAAATGCAAATGAGAATTGAGATCTGGCGAGTTTATTTAAGAATATAACACGAGTTTTCAAATCAATATTTTGATTTTATTATCATCTTACAGTTTGCAGAAGAAAACTAATTTTAGCTCAACCTTTCCTATCTTTAGTTTTCTTATCTCCTATGTTACATTTGTTATAAGGATATATTTTTGTTAAGGGGTTGAACCTTTTTCATACAATTTGGACTCGCCCAGTGTACTTGTACTTTTGCTGGTGAATTCAGGGTATGTGCCATGACAGTGATACAGTGAGAAAAAAAACCGCTTTGTAAAGTCACAGCAATGAGCACGTAGATTCAGAAGGAAGTCATACTTCGATACTGAATTTCCCAGACTGTATATATATTATTATTGCTACTAACCGCATTTCTGGATCTACTAACCGTATTACCAATTGTATTATTACGTCAATACATTTATTTGCTGTATTTCATTCCTGCGTTTGTCATTCATTTGAGACCGGATTTCATCCCGGAATCCACAACATTTTAAATACGTTGAAATTAATTCATTTCAGGATATATATAAGAATTTCAGAAACTTCGACCTCCCAGCAATGCCCCTATGTCCTTTATTCTTTTAGCCCTTCAAGTAGTTGTTTTTACAATACGATATAAACCACATCCGGCAGAAGGGACAGGTTCACCCCCAATGGCAAATAGTTACCCCCTTCAAAAAACAAAATACTATGAAAATAAAAAAATACTTTTTTTATAGATATAATTTTTAAAAGCGTTTAGATAGATATTAGGGCACAAGGCCTTTATTGTTACTTTTAGTGAGAATCGAACTCACTACTTCTTCGTAACTGTGTTAACGAGACAAATTTGCTAACCATTACACTACGCAAAATATTTAAAATACCAACTTTTGGATACTTTTTTTATAGACAAAGGAAACAACAATATTTTAATGAATATCAAAATTACCAAAAATACCTATTTACAAGAGTTACCAACAATACATTTTATAGCAAGATAACCATGAATTTGAAGACATAAGATTGTTCAAAATATTTAGATTACGGCATTAAATAACCCATAGAAGTGTTGATATGCCTCTAAACAAAATCAATCAAACCAAATCAAGAAGCAGTGATGATATTAATTTTAGCTTAGTTTAATCTGACCACGGCATAAAAAGCACTTGATATGAATCGATTGCAGTAAGTTTGTGTGACTAGAAATAAAAAAAAAAATTTCACAAGATTTCCCGGTTTTGTCGACTTTATTAGGTAAATTCAATAAACCTTCAATATAAGTGTCTTCCTGTTATATAGATATATATCCACACTCGTTGCTTATGGGTAATCTAACCTTAAAAGGCTAATCAAATATATTCTCTGCAGACATAGAGGAACTAACCCGCTTGCATAATATAAATGTAAAAATTTTGTAGGATTTCATCCAAGCCAATGACCACTGTCTGGATCGTCCTTCGTCCAAATCGATAAGTTCTTAAAAAAAGTTATTCTGAATAGACTTTCCGGTTTTTTTAACACGAACTGTTTTGCCTTAACTTCCACCTCTTTTGCTGGAATCGATTTTTATTCGACACCGTGGACGCCAAAGTCGACGTCAGTTTAAGATATTCGGTCGAGAGGAACTAAAAAAGGAAAGATGTCGGAAACGAGTTTATTTGGAAATATCGAAAAATTAGACGACAGGCTGGTCGAAATTACTCGACGTGGCTAATTTCCCCACGTCCAGCTGAATGCATTCCTAGACAAGTGAAAAAAACGACTTAACGAAGTCTCCCAAAAGGTCAGGAAAATTGGGAGTTTAAATTTACTCACTTTTTAGCGAAAAAAAGGTTTCTAAAAGTTTACAAAAACAACAGTTTATCGTTTGGTAGCCCGGATGCATAAAATTAAAATTGAATAAATGCGTGTTCCATCGTTCGTTTCTGAAATATGGACATCTTCTGGTGACGTAGTTAGACCTGCTCAGAAATTTCCTTTTAACTTAATGAATAAACAATTCGTTTATTTTTATGTATAGGATACATCTTGCTTCTTATGGCGTTTATTTGTTTAGTGGCATATCAACTCCTTATGGGTCATTTAATGCCGAAAATTTAAATTACTTGAGACCATTAGTAATTTCTTTTACAAAAATGTATTGCTGGTAATATTTTTTTACAAAAATAAATTGTTATTAATTTTTTCTGTAAAAATGTATTCTTATTTTTTCATAGTGTTTTGACTTCAGTTTAAGGGTTAACTATCTGCCCATAGTTGGGATCATAACAGGTGATAAAAAAGGATCAGATGGTCGGCCGGAATCTCAAAACCTTCTGATCTGAAGCCTTGCTGCCGGATACGATTCCGAGGATCATTCTTATGGCTTAGAATTATGTTCTAATTTTGTTTTTAAATTTGTATTTATTTTGAAGTCTAAAAATTACTGACACTTAATGCCATAATGTGCTTTAATGCCTTCTAAATTATTGTCAAATTATCTTTTAAATATTGATTTAAAATTTGATAAATAAATAAAAGGCTCAGTAAATGGGAGTTCTGTAAAAAAAAATAGTATCATGACTTTTGTATGGTAACTGAGCAGTGTGATTTGTTTTACATAGATTGACCTTGCAAACTTGATTAAAATGCACGGGCAGTTATAAACGTTGATTGATTCAATTAATTTTGTGGCTTGACATAGACATATATATATATATATATATATATATATATATATATATATATATATATATTTATTTATATTTATATATATATTAAAGATAATGGATAGCGGCTGAGGGATTAAGAATTGGAGACGAGGCTTTGGAGTATTCAGTTGAATCCATGAAAAGACGACTTTTAAATACCCTTGACGAAACAAGGAAGAATCCTCTTCGAAATTCTCTATAAAGCAATGGTAAATAAAGGATAGACATATTTTAATAATATGAAAATATGATATAATTGTTGGTCTAGAAGAATAATTCTGAAGAAGACAAAACTGGATCCTGGGAAATCCATGAAATGGTCTCTGTATTCTGGGCTTACAAGAAATTTGTGGTTGGTTGGTTGGACAGCTTCAAAAGTTTATAATCAATAAAAATGCATTGTCTGTGTCCATTTGCAGTTTTGGAACTCGTTTTTTTGACCCTGATACATCGAATACAACATTCATCTCCAGCATTGATAGATATATAGATATATAGATGATAGATAGATGATATATAAATAGATATTTAACAGAAAAAGGTTCTTAAAAAATCCAAATCCCATAAAAAATGTTTAATATGAAAAAAAAAAAAACACTAAACAACGTGGGGTTCTTTTTCCAGATTTTCAAATAAGATATTTGGCCATCATGGTACACATTTTTCGAGCTTTTTTTTTAACCGTTTTGAATACTAAAGAAGCAGGTTAAAATTGTTTTGGCATTTTTATCCCACCTTTTATTGTTGAAATAAAAAGATAATTCAGGTGTTCAACAATAATTTTCTCATCTTTCATCTATGAAACTTCTATCTTAAAAAGTCCATGAAGGTAAAGGGAATAAGTTTAAAAATTTAAATAAAACTGGATCAGGAATTTCACATCTTTTTGAAGGATCATCATTTCAACTTAGAGCTAAAAGAGATCAATTAGTTTTTTCTCTCCAATCAATTCATAGAACGTTTGGGGTTGAGTAAAGTGGCATTACAATGACAATCCAAATGATATTTTATTAAAAATGCTATAAAATTAAATCGTTCTACGTGAATGTTGTAGGCAATGAATTTCTCTAGGACATAACGTTAGAAGTGAGAAAAGGCGCTCAAAGATCATCTTGAATAAGTTGGGAAATGAAATGGAATTAAATATATATATATATATATATATATATATATATATATATATATAAACAGTTTATTTCAATAAAATGATAATTCTGATCATAATTAATTAATAATGAATATCATCTTTGTTCTCGTATCGATTTCATCACTATACTTCTGTTGAGCGACAGAATTAATTATACATTCTTAGTGTAAACGATCTAGAGGGCCCAACAAGTTTTATAATTAGAACCAGATTTATCAGAACTATCTTTAATTTTTTTAAAATGCAACGGTTCAGTGCTTAATCTAACAGTTAGACAATTTCGCTGTACACGATTTGGACAATTTTGCTTTTTTAACATTATATATATATATATATATATATATATATATATATATATATATATATATATATTTGATACATGTTTCATTAAATAATATAGACAAGTGTTGTCTATTTATTTTATGTAAATTCTTTTCATATCGTCTGATAAGCTTAATAACATTATCATTAAACGAAGAAAGAAAAATCACAATATTGATACATATTTTTAATCCTATCTAAGTTTTCGGCTTACATAAGCCATTATCAAAGATGACAATTACATTACAATATATTAAGCAATACACGGACAAGACAATGATGATAGTCTGTTTCTGTTTACATGGAAGATTTCCAAGCAACGACAAACTCGTGCATATAAGACGCTGGAAGCGAAAATCGCACCGCAGCTCATGACGTCACATGACCACGCGAGAGGGAAAACGTGAAGTATCAAGTATGGGAAGCCGTTGGTATAAACCAATGACTTCTGTTATCAATTATAGGCATTTAAGAATATTTGTGGAGATTTCATAGTTTATTTTGTTCAGGTTAGGTTTCAACTGTTTTATGTATATAGCTTCAAGAATTTTTAGTTTTTGTTTATTGTTTTCATGTTTAAGTATAGTTGTGTTTTCAACAAGGATTTTCCGGAATTGTGTATGCGGGCAGGCATGTTGTTTTAAATGCCTAAAAATGTTAGAGTTATCATTCAAATGTAGTGTCAAGCATAGTAAAAGCGAGTTTGTGGTGTGACCAACATAAATATTATTTAATTCGTTGAAGATACAATCTCCGAAAGAGCACTTGAATTTGTAAACTATGCTGTTTTTTTGTAAATCGCTAACCGGGGGAGAAGAATCATTGCGAATAATTGTTGATTATATATATTACGGTTTATATTAAAATAAATATTTTTTTTTAAGGATTTAAAAATGATAATGATTTTAAATTTACAAAGGATATTTTCAGACGGTATAATTAGTATGCGTCAATAATAACTGATTTTGAGAGATTCATGTTTTGATTTCTAGGTTTATATTATTCTCTATATGCTTATAAAAACTTTTTAAAATCAAATGTTTTTGTTAAAAGAATTTATACATAAAAAGATTTTAAAAATTATTTGATTTTTTTTATTTTGAAAATATGTAAAAAATTTGTTTTTAATCGTAGTAGTTTGACACGATGAAAAAACAAGCAAAAAATAATGTATTTGTCGCCCACATGTCAATGACATTCCGATAGTCCTTAACGCAAAGGCCTGTTAACCTGGTTTAAATATGCCTTTTATTGTTCCGTAATGTCAGCTGAACTTGTGTTCCGTAGTAGTGTTCATTTTTCTGAATGATGTGGAGTTGGACGTATGATATCCACATGTAACCGGTTCAAAATCTTCGGCAGGTGATCTACCTTTGGGTGTGTTATGGAAGTGTAAGAATATATGAACTTTCCGGTTATTTTGATCTTTTAAAATGCGTAACTCCTATTTAATTTTTTTTAAAAAGTATCACCTCATGCAAGTTAGCAAAGTCACTAAGACACAAGAAGCTACAAGGTGTGAAAGAATTAGGAACAGAAACATTAATAATGAGCAAGAAGAAGAAAGAGTAATCAGGAAGGCAGGTGGTAGTAATTGACATTGCATTTAATTTTTTGTAGATTAAAGTTGACTGAAATGAATGGAGCCGGAAATCAATCAAACATTTTACGAAATACAGGAATTTAAATTGTCAGCATAAAAGTTATGATTGCATTTAACCGGCTAAACTGTAAATTGATGAGATATTGACATCACTCTATTTACTGCGCTTAAAGTTTTAAAAAAAATAACGTTTAGGTGCCATAGCGATGAGTGATAATTATTCTGCAATGTATATAAATATGACATTATAAATAAAATGTGGAATGGCAAGATTTTTATTGGTCTCCTTCTGTCTTAACGTTTGTGTTAGCTAGCCAAAAACACTGACACAGATACAACAATATTTCTAACACCAAAACAATAAATTCTTACTTACCTATTCTTACTACATCCATATAATACTATATGTCTCCATGAAAGTTTAACTATTCAATGTACAATTAATTGTCTGTGAGTGAAATGGGAAACAAAACAAAAAAAAGCTTTTATCATTAACAATTTCCATGAAATATTTACTTATTATTGTGATATGTGTGTGTGTTTGTGTGTGTGTGTGTGTGTGTGTGTGTGTGTGTGTGTTTATATATTGGATAAGATTTCCTAAATTTTCAAACCGATTTCAACAAAACTTCATAGGACTGCGTAAAATTACTTTGCGGTGGTATTAAAGAATGAAAAAAATAGGAAAAACACAATTTTTTAATTGAAATCAATTTTAAAAACACGATTAAGAGGCATTGCTTTTGCGGAATGAAAAGGGGACAACTATATCGAGTTAAACTTATTATAAAACCCAGTTATGTGTGTGTGTGTGTGTGTGTGTGTGTGTGTTTGTGTGTGTGTGTGTGTGTGTTCGTTTATATATGGGATCGGAGTTCCTACATTTTTTCAGTTGATTTCAACAAAACTTCACTTTTTTTGGCAGGTAGTGTTTCTTATTTCTTGAACCCTTTTTTTTTTTTTTTACATTCAGAATGCTTTAAAAATTCCATTTACAAGACAATTGTTTATAATAAAATTCTATTCAATCGATAGACTCATAACGATTGAAAACAATGTTTTTGTTTGAGTCCGGGTTTGACCAATTCGTAAAAAAAATTTAAAAAAAAATAAATAAAACTAATTTAAGTTTATAAATGTCCGTCAACCTTAAAGAATAATCTTTGTCAATTTTATTTTTCAGTCTTTATGATGGTCGATAGAAAATCTATCTCTTATTTTACATCCCCGGGTTTGCTTTTCTACTTTATAGTTATTTATAGTAAAGAAACATTAAAAATATTACAGTGATGGGAAAGTTGACTAAAAAACCAATCTGCCAGATCAGGACCGTTAATTTCGCATTTTATATATATATATATATATATTATATATATTATTTTTTTATGATTACTTAACATTAACATTTAGACTGGTTTTAAACTGCAACTAGAAGTGATGTCTGCCCTGCTTTTAGCGTTTAGATGGAAATGAAGAAAATTCATTTTTTTTGACAAATGGAATTCAACTAAAAAGTGAAAAAATCTTTTTCATATTTTTAGTAACCCCCAGAAAATCTATTCCTAAAATTTTTCCTCAAATCATCATTATGCTCTGTCCATTGTATTCTCAGCATTTATCGACAGAACCAATTTCTATTACCTGAAGTCTAGTTTTAATTTCATTGTGTGTCCGAAATGTATACAGTAAATACATTTTTAATCTCTGTTTTCTATAATATTCTTCCTTATTTTAGTATTTGTTATCTATCTATGACCGACATCACATAAAGATGAACGTGGTCACCTAATGATCCCACCAGATTATATACTCTATTTCAAAAACTGTTACTGAGGTTTTATCCTATTTAGTTGCAGTATATAAAAATACTAATTGTTTGATTATTGCTGTTGAAGTTTATAAATGTGCCTGAGTTTATTGTCAATGAAACAAGGATTTGTTTTATATTAAATTCCACAATCTCCAATATCCAAGACGGATAACAAATATATCTAATAAATACTTCCATATTATCTATTATCTATTAATCTATCTATCTATTGAATCTATTTCTTTGACATAGATATATATTTATATATATATATATATTTATCTATTAAATATATTTTTCATCCTGTTAATATATTATTATTATTATATTACAATCACCAAACTTTATTCAAGCCATTGAATAAATAAATTTAACATATTTTTATCTAAAACAAACGGTGTGGACGTAAAATTACAGAAATCATTATGATTAAAACCACAAATGATTTTTGAGGGTATTCACACATTCACACACACACACACACACACACACACACACACACACACACACACACAACAACTTATTTATATACATTATCATCTGAACCCGACATAGACGAAATTATTAATTATATATTTAAAAATTTTTTTAAAATTAATATTAACGGATTATCAGGTAGGTTTGGAATAGGTTGATGTTTTGATTTTTATGAATATATTTTTCTTTCCTGGAATACGCAACGCCATGAATTATACTAACGTTATTAAAAAAGTCGAATTAAATGAAACCTGATTAACTAATGAAAATCAAAATCTAAATAAAAATACCATGCAGAATTTTTTATTTATTTTCTCCAGATCTCTCTCTCTCTCTTTCTCTATCTCTCTCTCTCTTTATGAAGTTTTTGCCTGTTAAAACACGTTTTAGTTAAACGTTTGCTATTTATTTTTATCTTATTCTTTGGATTCCGATATATATTTGATCTATACAAATTTCCAACATATCTATCTATCTATCTATCTATCTAAATCATTTATGTTCATATCTATTTATCTATTCTATCGCATTATGTTAAAAAGTTCTATCTATCTATTTATCGCGTTATCTCATATCTATCTATCTAAAATATCTATCTCAGTCCATTACTATACTATGTTATCTATCTATTTTATTTATCTATCTATTATTTTATCTATTTAATCTATCTATTATTTTAGATGTATAATTATATCATCTGTAAGAATCTATTTATTATCTATCTATTATCTATTTATCTATCTATCTCAGTTTGTTCATATCTATCTAATTTTGTCTGTTAATATCTATTCGTGTATGCCCCATTATATTAATAATGGTTTTCCTGTTCCATATATATTGGTCAACTGTTTCTTGTGTTTAACATTCTTCTTCATTAATTACATGATTTGTCAATGGCATCCTCAGTATTTATCGAATCTATTTTCATCTATGTAGAGATTTTCCAGCATTCCCTGCCATATATGAAATTATGTTACGATACGGTGCAACAGTCATTTTTTATTAGATGAAGGTCATTTAACTTAAATCTTAATAAACTTATTTTCTGATCTGCATCTGCATTTTCACTATTTCCTATCGCTTAAACTATTCAAATTTTAAAAATATTTTATTCCTTTACATATGACCTGCCAAATGGCAGATGAGACCTTTGCATGCATAGCTTCACTTAAATCGCTATTTTTAGCCTGGACTATTGAAGATTTTGTTCGATCCCTCTTACACAATTCTGCACATTGAGTCCAAAGCCATATCTGATGTAATCTTTTGAGGAGGCGTCACAGAGAGCAAAAATAGGTGACCCAGGAATTTGTTCCACATCGAAGGAATGTTCACAGATGTTGGATTTTTTCTTCTGAACCACGTCCGTATTAAAATTGTTGTTATTTTTCATATCGTAATTTAACTAAAACAAAGAAAGGACACGATTTGTTAAATACACCACATATTGTCGTCCATCTTTAATATTAAAATTAATTTTTAAAAATATACTAAAATTTTGATTTAAAAAATGTCCTCTCTTAGTTGCTCTGCGTGATTCCGACACATAATTGTCTTTGGTGAAGAATTCCTCAGTAGGCTGTTGTTCTTCTGGCAAATATCTAAGGCTATAGAAACCAATCTGTCCTGCTATTTAACCCATAAATTTGGGAAGTAATGAATTCTTACCTTTCTCCCATGGTATTTACGTGTACACCCCTGTGCAATTTAATTGAAACAAAACGAATAATTCCGTTATTATTTACCTTTTTCGTATTTTTCCAATGAAACATGACCCAGTGCACAGGTTATTACTTCGTATCTCCATATCACGAAGTCGTTCCTTGCAGATTGGCTACAGATTCGTGACTGGGTTTAAATCAGAAGAGTTTCCGTGCCAGTCGATAGTACTTTGATTTGCTCACTGGTAAGGCTTACCTTTGTGTTTGTGGAGCGTTACAATTTACGTACGCTTCTTTGAAGTAACGCCCATCGCAAACACTGGCCGTATGACAACTAATCGATAGTCGAGACAGTAGTGTCTGGGTGTGATAAAAATCCGATGAAATTACGGATAACGCAATATTTTTCAAGAAAATAGATTCATATTACTGGACACCAGTGCAAATGACTTAATCTGAGTTAAAAATAAAAATCGATTACACCTTGTCATTCCCGAGGGTGTAAAACTGACCGAATGGTGAAAGAAAGGAAACTAAAAGCGGTTGTTTCAAGGGAATGTAACGAACATGAGTTGACTTCGAACTCTGCTTCACGGATTTATATACTGATTAAAAACAATGGTTCAATGTTGTGGATAGAGTGTATGTAGATATAGAGATTAGAGACCATCCGATGGTCTGATGATTCCTTAAGTAAGAAAACTTTCAGTCACCATTCATCGTAGATTTTTACGCACAAAGAGAGACAAAAACTACACACACACATACTACACACACACACACACACACACACACACACACACACTACACACACACACACATATTCTCGATTATTGCATTTTAGCAATTTTCAATTAGGTTCTAGCACATTACGAGCAAAATTTCGGATATTATGTCCAAAGTTGTTTTGTTCCCATTAGTTCAACTATATTCAGTCGTCTTTATCAAAACGTACTTTTATGGCATTGCAGAAAAAAGTGTACATACACACACACACACACACATTCAGACATATATATATATATATATATATATATATATATATATATATATATATATACGTGTGTGTGTTTTAGAAAAATACACGTGATAGAGACTCTCGTCGATTAGTTGACATATGAGTATCTAAGAGATCGGTTTTTAAAAAATTTTTTATTCTAGCGCTGAAGGCTTGTGTAGAACTAGTCACATATTTTAAAAGAACAGATGGGAAAGAAATGGTACACGTGCGAGCCAACAATGGCAGTTATCAAAACCTCTTTCTCCTATGTCTTTAGAATTTATATATATATATATATATATATATATATATATATATATATATATAAACGCAATTTTCAGGTTGAGTACATTCAAGTGTGTATATTGTGAGATAAGATCACTGTTAGTGAATTTGACCTTTTAGATCTTGCTTTCCTTCGCTTCTTGAAGATGATTCAGACAAGTCAATATATATATATATATATATATATATATATATATATATATATATATATATATAAACACACACACACACAAGTGAATGACACTGAAGCCAAAAATCGAATGGTTACAGCCTGTTCTGTGCTTGAATGCAATCTTCAGGCGATTGGAATTGCTGCTGTGCTTTGATAAAATAACTTTCGCACAAAGAATCTTGGCAAAACATTAATTTCTTTTCTCCTATGCTATGGGTTAAATAGTAGGCCATAGTTGTCCCCCGTTTTGACAGTTTTCCTAAACCTAGACTGTTACCTCAGAATCACTGAAAAACTCTTTGAGTTATTCAGTTAATAAGAGAGCTGTTTAAAATTATTTTGCGTCAGATCCACTGTCTTCCCAACTGAGCAATGGTTAGAGAAAAATATCATTCAGTCCTTCAGCAATGTTATTAACATTCATACTCTGGCTTTCATCTTCAAAGTTCTTTCAAGAACCATCAAGAGAACAATGAATGCGTTTTAAAAAGAAGGAGTAGTAAAGAGGAAAAGTGGATGAGGTGACCGCAACAGGAAGAGGAATCATCACCAACTTACAGCTGAAGTGATCAATTAGAAAAGATCCAACTCAAAGATGTTTGGCATGTGAGTGAGGATCTTTAGCTATGACAGTCCAAAAAGAAATGAAAAAAGACTTTAAAATGAAATCATATATGAAACCTGCGAGACACCTTTTTACTCTACGACAGAAAGTTAGAAGGTTAGAGAGGGCGAAGATCATCTTGAAGAATTCAAGAAGTTAGAAGATAATTCTGAAATAGTATATATATATATATATATATATATATATTTGAGAACTTTATTTTAATCCTGCATGAGCTTTAAATCTTTACCGATTATTAATTATTGATGAACATGTCATTTTCGGTTATGATTGATTTCATCACGATTCTTCTGTTAAGCTTGAAGATTAATTATACATTCTTATTGCTCAATAAAGAGCCCAATAGTGTTTCAAAAACCTCGAAAAATTCCAGTCAGATATCTTTAATCATTTCTAAGATACAACGGCCCAGACCTTAAACTAATAATCGTACATTTGTGCGTTTATCGATATATATATATATATATATATATATATATATATATATATATATATATATATATATATATTGTGTATTTGAACAGCAATCCCTCTTTCCTTGAAGATTCATTTAAAGTCAACCGACATGGTAATATGATTAAACTTTGAACAATGTTTCTTGCCTTCGTATAATTGGTTTCTTTTGACGAATGTTGAACATGTGAAAGTGTTTTCGGCTATTCTGTTCATCAAGAATGCTTTTTATTTTATCTTTAAATGAATGCGTCGATTTATGTATCTGTAATAACTTTTTATTTTTCAAACACAGTTAATAGATTGTGACCGCCTCATAGTTGATGTTATTGTGGGTTGGCTTTTTCTTTTTATTATTGTTCGTTCTTAAATTATTTTTAGCCATTTTTACATGTGGTATGAGGCTATTATATTTGTGTTTTCTATGAATAGGTTGCGGATGGAATTTTTTAGGTTTTCTTGTGTGCTTAAATGAATCCTAATTGAGCTATGGTCAGAGAGGTGTAATGTGAGCCTTCCTGCTAGGCATATAGTGATATGCCCAATATAATTATTCACGAATTTGGTTTGATCTTTCGGAACGCAGTTCCTTAAAGTATATGTGAATTCATAAATATTATTGGTCTGCGATTTGAATATATATATATATATATATATATATATATATATATATATATATATATATATATATAAAGAAATATAGTCTTCTTTTGTGCTATATTTATGGGATAAAGTGCTCAATATCAGAGATAGAGCGTGTGTAAATAAAAAAATTTTTGGGAAGTGCTATCTGATGATCCGGCGTCCATTAAAAGGGCTCTGGTGAAAAAAATTATTATAATGGTACCTTAAAGTGGTCTGTTTTTTTTTTAATATATATATATATATATATATATATATATATATAAATATATATATATATATATATATATATATATATGTATGTGTGTGTGTGTGTGTGTGTGTGTGTGTGTGTGTGTGTGTGTGTGGAACCAATGTGTATGTGTGTGGACACTGAAGCCCAAATCGAGTGGCGACAGTCCTTTATGCTTGAATGCAATAAAATCACAGCGTGGTGCTACCCACAATGTCCAACCATTTATTTTCATACAAATATATATATATATATATATATATATATATATATATATATATATATATATATATATATACATATGCGCATGTTTCAAAAAAACGACAGACTATTACTATGGTTAACGACAGACTATTACTATGGTTAATCTTTTATTTAATTTTTTTGTGTTCGCACAAGGGCTTTCTTTTTGACACACAGAGTGTGTAGAAACTGTCCAAATGTTCTATAGTTCCGAGCGTTTTCAGCTATACTTACACAAAAAAAATTAAATAAAAGCTTAACTGTAGTACCTTTGTCTGTCGTTTTAATGAAACATGCAAA
The DNA here is from genome assembly GCA_903632075.3 of Acanthosepion pharaonis. Lineage (NCBI taxonomy): Eukaryota > Metazoa > Mollusca > Cephalopoda > Sepiida > Sepiidae > Acanthosepion > Acanthosepion pharaonis. The sequence continues at coordinate 59,201 of CAHIKZ030001551.1, forward strand.
ATGAAGGATTGCTGCCTAAATATAACAATAATATATATATATATATATATATATATATATATATATATATATATATATAATCGAAAATTGAAATATATGCAAATCATCCTACAATACGACAAACACATTGCAATTCAAACTGAATGCATAAAAAGAAGATAAACCTTCTGAAAACGAACAGAAATATGAACCAATGGAGTAAAGCAAGCCTAAATTGAATTTCGAAGTATAAAAAAAAAAACAATGTAATTCAGGAAAGTGAAGAATTCGGCATTTTCGTTATCTCAAGCAAAACCGATTACAACGGAATTCTAGCATAGTATATATCAAAATTAGATTTCTTATGCGACTTCCTGATAAAAAATTCAGTTTAATTGCTCTTGTTATTTGAGCATGATCGTAGCACGGAATTACAAAGCGGAACATCTAATTTTGTTACTGATATGGAAATATAAGAGAATAAACTCGCGACCCATTGAGAGATTATATTGCAAGCAAATAGAAAAAAGAATATGTGCCCATTGAGAATCATTAATCGATTTAACAAAGAAGTAACTGCCGCCATACTCCTTAAATGTAAAGTTAGGAAAATGTAAAGTTAAAAAAGAAACGTAAAATGGACACACCCAGAAATTCCAATCTTGGGTCGATAGAGCCAGTTTCCGATGAAGCCAAGCATCGAAAATCGAAAATTGTGGGTTTTAATAATTTTTTTAAACTTCAAAAGATAGAACACAATTCAAAATGTCAATATACAGCTTTTTATTCTCACTTTACGCGTAGAACGTTAACATTCCAACCATGTGAGCTGGGTTCGAGTCCTAACAAAGTTGATTTCTCAAGGAGGTGGTGTCTTTAAATTATCGACTTGGGGAGACGATTCCAGTATATGTGGTACCCTTGGGAAGTGTATGAACACCATTCCAAGAGCTGGGCCAAACCTTGGGAATAATGTTGGTTAGACAAAACTGTTTGGGAGCTGTTGATGGTTGTGTTAGTCAGAAGTCATCGTGACCGATTGTTTGAGATTCCTGGCCTTGTTTAAACTTGATCACATCCGATTATATGCTCTATTTTCTCTCTCTCCCCTCCCCATCTCGCTCTCTCTCACTCACTCACTCTCTCAGAAACTGTAACTAAGGTCCTCTCAGTCTAATTGCAGTATAAACCACAGTGGTCTTCAATAAACACAAACGTCTGTCTAAATCAGTGCACATTCTAGACCACAAAATTCTCCAAAGCCGGCCAAGCATAGACATGAATACAATATGGGAACCAGTAACACGGGGAGTTAGAGAAAACAACAATAAGAGAAATTGTAATATGAGCACTGGTAAAAAAATTGATGACTGATACATTAGATTTATATGTCCCCAAAATTTGATGTCCCCCAAGGACATATGACCGAGTAATCCACAAGAGTTGTGAGTTCAATACCTGATCACAGCAGAAGGAACAAAAATTTCGTGAGTTGAGTTCCCAAACTGAAATTCAGATATCCCAAAAAACGATGGGACGTGGAACTAGAACAAACTACCCACGTGGATACTATTTACATTATTCGAACTATTATCCTCATCTTTGTTGCCATATTTATCACAACGTTTCGACTGTTGTACGCTCCGGCCTTCTTCAGGTGGCTGGAATGTCGAACTGAACCCTTTCTTTCACTCACTGAGGTAGACTTTCTAGTTCCACATGCCATGTCTAATGGATGTCAGTTATTAGTTATCTCCTGTTAATTCCCCTCTCCAAGTCCTCCACCACCTTAAGCAGGTATTGAACTCACACTCTTTGGGTCCTGGGTCTAACTAATACCTTTATCTACTGTGCCATGTGTCTTTGGGGACATCTGTGTATGCACCCCCACCTGGCATGGTGTAGAGTCCTGTTGCCAGACATAGGATCTTCCAGCAACCACCCTCTTGACCCAGGGCAACAATAACGCCTCAAGACACTTGATGCAGGTCTCTGTATTGAGTCTGAAGCCCTGTTGGAAGATGAATTGAAGCATAACTTCGCAAATCACTGGTGATCACTCCAAACACCTTCGTAATCACCGTTAGACTCATCAAATTCTTTCCGAATCCTTTGCACCGTTCTCAGATTGACACTGAAACACTCTGAAATGTTCGTTTTGGAGCTTTCGGTGCGAATGCCAAGCATTATATAAGTCAAAGATTTCTAGCGAAGTGAATTGCATCATGGTGGTCTTTTTCTCACGGATGGTGCCCAACTGACCCTACCATACTGTGAAGTTGACAAAATCAAAAACAAACCAAACTCATGCGCGAAATTAAAATTATAAAATAGCGACAAAATTACCTATCGCATCCTGTATATGGGCAGAGACAAAGATGGAGACATAGTTATGAATAGAATAAGATAGATAGATAGATAGATAGATAGATAGATAGATAGATAGATAGATTTGTCCTTATGAAGAAGTTTATAAAAGCAACAGTATTCGATAGTTGTGGATTCCGGTGCCGAAACTTGACACATTGATGTAAACCTAAAGGCAGACATCTTCACTGACCCGAGTTCAGGGAATTGATGTCTGATAGCAAGTCCGAAGATAATCTACTTCATTCGCAGTGCTGACAGCAATGTTACTTCAAAAGACAACAAATTAACATTATATCAAAGAATAGGGTGCCTGTGCCTCTTAAAATAGACTTCTTGCATTCAGGTCTTGAATTTTTTTTATTATTATTTCAAGCACCTATTGTAAGTGTTGAGGTCAGGAAAATTTCTCCCAGGACATAACTGAGATGGAATCGAGGTATCAAAGTCAGTTCAACGGAAATATGATGGCTGACTGCTATTGATTTCTACAATTGGAAACCAACTCAAAATACAAACTAAAAGTTAGATTGATTCATTGATGGATCTATAATGTACTGGCAATTGGCAATTGTTCTCCTGGGCTTTCCTCTTTAGCGCCTCGACTATGATATTTGAACGTGTTACTTGATTGGCAATTAGGTCTCGCCATTTTACTGTTGAAATACCTAAATGAATCTGTAGGTTCTATTCTAATAGTTTCTTTTCTCGCCCTTGGAACTATCTTCCTGATTCTTGCTTCCCTGCCGGCAATAATGTTCCAGAATTTACGGGTAACGCCAATCGCCATCTACCCGTGTTCCTGAAAACTCTTCTTTTATTGTACTTTCTAATAACTAAAATCTTCTCATTCTCTTTCACTCCGTTGCTTTTTAGTGGCATTATCGCCTTGCTTGGTGTGGGAAAACAACAAAAATAAGGATGTGCTGTTGGCGTGACGGATATCAACAAAGAAGCTTAGAGCCGAGTTCGAATTCCAGCCTCGTGCCTTGCGTTCACTTTCGCGCAAATACCCGACGGAAATGCATGAATTCGACTCTTCTCCCCCACTCGCAGCACTGGTTTAAATAACAAAACAGAATTGTCTCTTTAGCATTGGTTGGCAACCAGTCTAAGAAAAGGAAAACTCATAATTCTAAACCATGGAATACGTAACGGGAAACCACTCCACTGTCTCTCCCAAAAGGTGACGTCAGTATATAAACTATAAAGAAAAGGAAACTGTGTAGAACCATGAACGAAACAGGAAACTGGGAAACAGCCTACTCGATTTGTACTGCATGGTTGGGTCGCGGACAAAAAGATGAAGATCGCCATTTGCTGACTAGTAAAAAGTTGTTATGGTGATTTATATGTCGAATTCCCAAACAAACTTGGAATGGATCTATGCCAATTGCTGTCCTCTCAACCCAAAGAAAAGAAATTAGGAAGTGCTGCTATCTTCTCCCAAGACTTAATCCTGTTGTTACCTTTCTACACAGTCAGCTATGTATACAGCCCGCTAAAGGAGTAGTGGCAGTTAACCATACTAAAGCGTGAAACTGATAGTCACTATGCGGTATCGATTCCCGCGTCCATTTAGTCGGAAAAAAATTCTCTTTATGTAGATAAATACATATATAGAGAGAGTGGGGAAAGAGAGAGGGAAAATGTATGGTATTAGGACTTCACTGGTTTATTTACGTTGATACCGCTACAGACGCTTTTAAATTTGGAAAATATTTTTGGAAATTATTTTTTTAGATAATGTGTTTTGGGTATCTTTTTTAATAATGAGTTTTGGGTTTGGATTTTTTTAATAATGTGATTTGGGTTTTGGCTTTTAATACATTGTTTTTGTCTATAATCTAACCAATTTCATTTAGATTCTTTTTCTTCTTATTTCGATCATGTTTTTTTAATTAACCATCTCACATTAACATAATAGAAGATCTGCCAAGAATGGCGAAACGTTGTAGAAACTTGGACGTAGATTTCCTGTCGATGAAGTCGCGATTAAATCACCTTCTAAACATTTTCGTCTCAGTGAATTACTTTCTCTTTTAAACAGAGTAGCAATTTTTTTATGTCAAAATTCTAGTCAGCCTCGTTCCAGTGAACAACCAATGCGTTTTATGTGCTGTTTTTTTTTTGTTTAAATGTTTCCTCTGTATTTATATAATCTCTTATTTAAACGTTTCTTCGTTTCTCCAATGTATTTCTTTTCGGAAATCTTTGCAGATGATGGAGTAAATTCCTCCTTCAAGTTTTGGCTCGTCGTTTTGTTTTGTATTAAGTCTTTGATTGTGTTATATATAGTTGTGATAAATTTTATGTGGAGTTTAGATAAATTCTTTTCGATTGTAGTTGTGATAGAGTTAATGGGTAGAATAATATATTGATTTGATTCGTTGGATTCATCAGGCATCAAAATGCTGAATACCCATACGATAAGAATATTTCTAATTTTCCACCCAACTTAATTCTGGGAATAGATATTTTGACTTATACTAAGTTAAAACTTAACATTTTTTTTGTTTGTTTATTTTTTTTATAGATATCGACAAGTTCATAATCCTTCCCCATATTTTGAACAGGACAAAAGGCTTATCCCTTTGTTTCTTGTTTAGGATGGGGTTTCCAGTTTTCTCCTTCTGAGCCTTTAATAAGTGCGGCTGTTATGATTTTTTTGGTAATATGACTGGATGGTGTCTACAAACCTTCATAGTGATGGTACCGGGTTGGCAGTTTTCTGTTGACTGCATCCCGACTCGTAGTTAGGAGCCTGAACTCTTGGATATCGTCGAAAGAAACTGCTCTGATCAGCAGTTGCATAATTGTCATGGGTCCTTACCTATAACTACAGAATTAACTCTTCCTAACACTATGTATCTACGCCTCTCAAGAGAGAGGGACGAATCGAGTCGAGCCGATAGTAGTTCACTCCAAACCAGACTGACAGTCATACTAACACCTTCCACATCTTGTCTTATTATTTCGTGTAACATACCTTCGTTATCGTGTTGTTCTTCCTTGGTCCTAACCTAACAATAATAATCAGGGTTCTTGCAGTGCCATGTCGCGCTTGGAAAGGTGTTCCTGTAAGCACTTCCGGTGGGCAACCCAGAGGCCACACTATGCTGCATTTTGCGCCAATTCTCAGCTAGCACTTTAGACGAACGGAAACTACTATTATTCTTGGTTATTGCCACCTTTACAAAACATACCATGGTTAAAATCAATAAACCAAAAACACCTAAATCGTCTCCCCCAAAATACACCTATGCCTCTCAAAGTTTTTTTTTTTCTCTAACATTCTTGGTATTCGTACCAATTTATGCAGTGTGATATCATTCTTCTTGGAACAGTCTCCGGACATCCTATCTCTCTATGAAACTAATCTGAATTCTTCAATCACTTCCACTGAATTCTCTGTTACTGGCTATCTTTCTCTCTTTCGGGAGGAATCTAGTATACACATGTATAGTCTTTGTGTCTATGTTCAGGAGCATCTGCTACTGGCAAGGGAACTTTTTCGTGAGTCACCGGATTGTTCTTAAATGTGCCTCGAACATACTTTTTTTACTAAACTCAGTCAGTTATTTGTTCTTAGTCTATCCTTTCCTTCCATTTCATGAAGCGATTTTCCAAGTTTAATTCAGATATGGCACAAGGTCGAAAGTATGGGGCACCCAGTGAGTATCGAACTCACTACTCAGTCGTAATTGTTCTAGTGAGATAAGCTTGTTAATCATTACACCGCCTCGAGGTGCACCTCCCTTCCTTTCATGAATGTTGCGTTCAAGATTGAAGTTCTGATAGCATAAAGTCATTCTCTCTATCTCCCGCTCTCTCTATCTCCCTCTCTCTCTCTCCCTCTTCCTCCCTCTCTCTTCCTCTCTCTCTCTCCCTCTCATCCGTCTGTAAATACCTTTGGATTCGGCGACTTCAGTGTTCACCATATCAGTTGGCTTCATCATTTTAATGTCACTGACCTCGCTGGCATTCAGACCTTGAACTTCTCTATTGTTCAATCTCTCACTCAAGTCGTAGACTTCCTCACGCGTTTCCCCAGTAATTCTGACGGAGACGCTTGTCTATTTGATCTCTTTCTTAAAGGGACATGTTGTGATCAGGAGCTCTATGCTCTTGGTAATTCCGATCATCAGGTGGTGTCTGTAGATGTCTATTTGCGCTCTCCTATTAACAGAATATCTTTCTGTTATCAACGCGTTGATTGGGACCAGTTTCGTACCTTCCTTCGCGATGTCCCTTGGAAGGATATTTTTAGTCATCCATTTACTCCTGTCTTAGTAGCAAATCCGACAAAGTAAACCTGTCCACTGCTCTTGAAATAGACCTCCAATCAGTAGTTAACTGGGACATGAAATGGCTTTTAAATTTTAACCCCTCCAATACAAAACTGCTTTCCTTTAACCACCACAGAGGAACTTTTATGCATGCCATCAGAATGGCTGATGCTAAACTTCAAAAGAGCAAAATTGTACGCTTTCTTGGCCTCACGTTTTCCACTGACGTGAAGTGGAGCAATTATAACGAATCAATTGCTAGGACTGTTGCAAGGAAAGTTGTTAACAACCACAGAGATTCAGTTAACCACTTTTTATTCTTGCCATTGTTATTATTTAACCACCACAGAGATTCAGTTAACCACTTTTTATTCTTGCCATTGTTATTATTTAACCACCACAGAGATTCAGTTAACCACTTTTTATTCTTGCCATTGTTATTGTTTAACCAACAGAGAGGTTCATTTAACCACTTTTTATTCATGCCATTGTTATTGTTTAACCAACAGAGAGGTTCATTTAACCACTTTTTATTCATGCCATTGTTATTGTTTAACCAACAGAGAGGTTCATTTAACCATTTTTATTCATGCCATTGTTATTGTTTAAACACCACAGAGGTTCATTTAACCACCTTTTATGCATGCCATCAGTATGGCTGATGCTAAACTTCAGAAGAGCAATACTGTACGCCTTCTTGGTCTCACGTTTTCCACTGACGTAAAGTGGAGCAACTATATCGAATCAATTGCTACGTCTAATGCAAGGAAAGCCGTTTCACTGTGTTATACCAGACAATTTTTCTCGCCAGAATCGATCTTGCACAATTATAAATCTACCATTTGTTCATGCATTGAATATTTTGCCATATCTAGTCTGGTATTCCTGTTAGAAGGGTCTGTAATGTAATAGATCCTGACCTGGCATCTCGACTTCAGTTACTTCCTCACTGACGAGACGTGGCTTACTCCTGTCTTTTCTACAAATATTTTCATGGCTACTGCTTTTTCCAGGTGTCTCATCTACATAAGCGTGCTACTAGATTGGCAAATAGGTTTCACCATTTTACTATTGACCTAGCTTTATGCAATTGCCACTGCTAATCTAACAGTTTTTTCTTGCAATTCCGACATGTGGAACTTCTTTCCGAATTCTTGCTTCCCTGAGAACTACAATATTCAAAAATTTAAATACAACGTCAATCGCCATCTTATGGCTTTTTTATTCTGTTCCTTTTGTGTCCTTTCCTCAATCCATTATCAGTTTTATCTTTCACTTTCACTTTCACTTCCTATAACCCCCACCGCCTCATTCTAGTGGCATTATCGCCTTGCTTGGGGTGAAACGATAAAAAGAGGCAGGGGGCAACCGGAAGTGAAGGCCAAGAATAATAGTAGCTGCTGGTCGTCTTTGCTGGTTGAGAATTGGCGCAGAATGGAGCAAAGTGTGTCCTCTGGGTTGCCCACTTGCAGGAACACCTTTCTGTTGTGGCCTTGTTAGGGCCAGAAATAAAGACACAGGACAAGAATGAGTTAAACAAATATATTAAGAGAAACAGTAATACAATCATATACAAATGAGTGTATTACAGCAAGAATGTTCGGTCCGATTGTCAGAGCTGACTGCTGGAAACTTCCCTCTCCAAAAGGCAGTACCTGCTCCTATTTATAGCTTAGAGAGTCCATGCGTGCGTGGGTATATTGCCGTAACACTTTCCATGCGCAACATGGCACTGCAAGAACCACGATATGCGACTGATGATCAGAGCAGCTTCTCTCGACGCTACCCAAAAGTTCAGGTTTCTAACTACCAGTCGGGATGCAGTCACCAAAAAACTTCCAATCCGTTACACTCAGTATGAAAATTCGCAGATATTATCCAGTCATATCACTAAAAAATCATAAGAGGCACCCTTATTAAGTGCTTAGAAGAAGGAAACCAGAAACCCCACCCTAAACAGGAAACAAGGGATAAGCCTCTACTCCTGTTCAACAAAACTGGTGAGGAGTGCGAACCGGACGAAAGTACAAAGAACAGGAAATTGCGAAATCAAAGAAATATTTGGAGCCAAGAAAACTCGCTTTCTGAAATAAAATAAAAAGAAGTGAGTGATTTTTAATCATCCAAAAGCAAAACAAATTAAAAAAAAAATGATGGAAGTAAAATGGGGTGGGGGTTAAAAAATAAAACAGAAAGAAAAATGAGAAAACCTCATTCCACAGTTATAAATGTTTCGCTGAGGTGGGCAGGAAAGACGTTTTCTGCTCCAGTCGAACCCCCTGCCTGTCCACGCTGAGGTAAACAGCGTTTAAGCAAAATCCTAAACTTCGTCAACTGTTCTTTATTCTCAGATAAGAGCCTTCGTTCGCTTGTAATATAATGATTCTTTATTTAAAATATCTCTCGGAGTTATCAACAACTAGTCTTGTCTGGCATTTCTTAGAATTCTTTTAATTATGTCCTACCGTATCCAGTTTCAATTCCATACGATGCACCTACCAACCTCTGATATATATATATATATATATATATATATATATATATATGCAAAGTGAACCTTATTATATATATATATATATATATATATATATATATATGCAGTAAGGTTCACGCTACCTGAAATACACTGCCAATCCCCTCGAGATAGGGGGTAATTTATATGGATATGAGGGAAGATAACGGTTGGCTCTAGACTTGAGCAGGTTAAGATGGTAGTCCATATATATATATATATATATATATATATATATATATATATATATATATTGGGATATAAAATCAATGTTACATGTTCGTTTCATTGTCATCATACAGTATTGATTTCGATATTCATACTGTGTATCTGTACAAACTCGCTATCACTGATATTGAGCACTCTAACGGCATAATTATAGAAAAAATGAAACTATATATATATATATATATATATATATATATATATATATATATATATATATAAAAAAATAAACAAATATTAAAATATTTGTTAAGATCGTGTGTAAAGAGATGTTTAATGTTTTAAAAGGATATGAATGTTGACCACGGTTTCGACCACTAAGGTCTCCTTAGGTAGTTTGTTCAGCAAATCAACCAAAATCGGATGTAATGTTGGGAGGGGGAGATGTAGCAAAAAATATCCAAGTTTATCCGGCTTCAAATAACCCCAAGCTGAACTTCTTAACGTGTCTACATTTGGTCTTCATCTCTGACCTCCCGTTTAGTAATTCAATTCTGTCATACGTCTCTATAGCTACTTTCTTTTCTCGGCAAACCTTACACGTATTCCCGATTATTATGTTAGTCTTTAGATTTCTTAATATACTCCATTTAATGTTTGACCTTTTCTTATGCCTCTCCCTAATATATATATATATATATATATATATATATATATATATATATATATATATATATATATATATATATACTGTCCTCATACGTCTCTATAGCTAATTTCTCTTCTTGGCATAGCCTACACCTATTCCGATTATTATGTTAGTCTATAGATTTCTTAATATACTCCATTTAATGTTTTGCCTTTTCTTATGCCTTTCCCTAAAGTTCCAATAGTTGCTTGATAGTTTCGTGTTGTACCTACGTTCCGGGATTCTAAAAGCTGAGGTATGATTATACCACCCCTTCTTGAACTGGACTTCAGTGCAACCGATGGATTATTTGTGCTACTATTTTCACCTTCCAATTCGGCACAATATACGACTCATTCCGAACGGCATAATCCATTTAAAAGACAGTTATCTTTTGTCATGCAATTACATAAGATCATATATTCACATTTCCCGTCATTTTGTAGCTATAAAATTTTTGCTATTCATTCTTTTTATGATGTTGCCTATACTGCTTGTGCAGCTATAACTTAATTTGACCATATTGCGGTTAAATAACTTATACAATTCGGACGTATTAAGTAAGTGCTTATCTAATATATTAGAAAAACAGCTTCCCTATGTTTGTTTTTACTTGTGTGTTGAAAGGTGGGTTGAACCAGATTATGTTCCTCTTTTATTAATATTATCATTTCTCGCATTCGTCTGTTCTTTGAAATGAAGGTTAGCGTTATGACCTTCTTCTCTTAATGCAGATACGTATGTTTGCTTTTTTTCGTTAAATATATCTTCAGTAGAAGAATTTTGTGACAGCCTGCATTGCGCTCCTAACAAGATTTGTTTAATTATATTCGATGGGTGGTTAGACGCTGTATTGATATATCCTAAAAGCGCATTCGATTTCAAAAACGGTGAGATGGTTCCGTTCGACAGGTTTAACTCTGTGTCTAAAAAACTGGTCAACTTTCATGTTGATTTCTACAGTAATATTAAAATTTCAGGTCTTTGAATATTCTATGTAGTTTTTTTTTTTTTTTTTTTTTTCGGATGGAATCACTGCTTCATTTATTTTCCCGTACAACCGTCAGTCCATCATCTCTACATAATCCGTTGTCATTGATGTGGACGATCTTATTTATTTTATTTAATATATATATATATATATATATATATATATATATATATATAAAGATATAGTTTTAAGGTATGCTATACGTTACGAGTAAAAAGTGTTCAAATTCAAGGATAGAGCATATGTAAATGTAAAAATAACAACGACGTTAGAAGACGAATACATTAAATATTTTAGAAGAATTTTAAATATTTTATACACATGTTCCAATGGCAAATATATTTTATTAAATGTGGGATGTTTTGTAACATTTTTATATAATCCCATGTCTCTTCAAAAACTAGGTGTGCTCTGTCGGCTGGAGCTTCAGAATACGCCGCCTGCACCTCTTCAGAGAAGTAAGACTCCCCAATGAGGCGTCCTGGGCATGACGATAGACTACTATAGATCAGAAGGTTTTGAGGGGCGAGGAACCACCTCCTAAATGACTCTGTGAGCACCTCTTAGGGCCCCAAACTGGGCTCAAAACACTATGGAAGGGAAAAATAGGTTTTATTACCAGCAATACATTTTAGAAAAAAATATTACCAGCAATACCTTATATCAACATTGCAATTTTGGGAAAAAAATAAATTATTACCAGCAATACGTTTTTGAAAAAAAACTTATCTGTAATACATTATTGCCAGCAATACATTTTCAAAAAAAAAATATGACTAGCAACACATTTTTTAAAAAAATACTACCAGGAATGAATTTTTCAAAAAAAAAAAAAGATATTATTAGTACTACAAATTTTGAAAAAAATTACCAGAAATAAAAATTTTGTCGGCATTAAATATCCCATTGAGGTTGATATACCGTAAAACATACCAAAACCTAAGCAAACATGACAATCCAAAAATTCGTTTGTATTATCTGTGAATTGCCAAACAAAACAGTCGAGTTGTTTCCAGTTGTCTTCTGCACGGTTTTGGAATCAAAGTTTTTTTTTCTTAGACTAGTTGAAACCTAAGGCTAGAGGCTTGATCGGCCAGATCCTCCGTGGCCGAGTCAGTCTAAAGCACGTCGCAACTTTTTCTTTAATAATGTTTCTCGAATATTTAGGCTTTTTTCAGGAAGTGAAAAAAGTATATTGAATCAATTGGTAAGTTTGCGGCTAATAAAATTAGTTCACTGTGTTGTGCTAGACAATCTTTCTTGCTAGAATCTATCTTACATGTTTATAAGCCTACCATTCGTTCATGCTTTGAATATTGCTATATAGATTGTTGATAAAATCAAAAGAAGAATCTGCAATATCATTGGTCCTGACCTGATATCTCGGCTTCAGGCCATTTCTCACCGCCGTCATGTAAGTTCTCTGTCTTTTCTATAAATACTTGCATGATAATTGTTCTGATGGTACGGAGACAATATATATTTAAGCGCAGTGCTAGATTGGAGGCAACGTCGCATCATTTTACAAGTAGATGCAACCGTAAGTTCTATGCTAATAGTTTCTTCTGTTGCACTTCTTTCTTGTGGAAGACTCTTGTGGCTTCAAAAATGTAATTGCAATGTCAATCGTTATCTTCTGTCTTCTTAATTACTATTCTTTTATTGTCCTCTCTCTTAATAGTAATTTTGTCATATTCTGTAACACACAATAACTTCTAGTTGCTTGCTTTATTGTCTTGATTGGGGTAAAATGCGTATATATATTTATATATATATATATATATATATATATATGTGTGTGTGTGTGTGTGTGTGCGTGTGTGTGTGTGTGTGTGTTTGTGTGTGTGTGAGAAAAGTGTATATAAATATAAATAAATATATATATGTATAATTATTTATATATTATATGCGCGGTACTTATTAGAAAGCGCTCAATATCAGAGATAGAGCTAACATATTTGGTTGGATAGATGTGAGTTTGATGACCCTGGGTGAAACTTTGGGATCGACAATCACTACATACGTATAACCAAATATATAAATATATATATATATATATATATATATATATATATATATATATATATATATATATATATATGATTAAAAGGAGTGTTTTTTAAAAGGTGTATAAATATCTTGTTCTTTATTTATTCTGTCGGATTTAAACAACTTTTCAACTGAGACAAATCATATATATGCATATATATATATATATATATATATATATATGTGTGTGTGTGTGTGTAAAAATTCGAACAAAAGGCAAAAGAAAAAACTTATTTTCACCGACGCATTTCGTCCTCATTCATCCACGCAAATTATTTTGCAACAAGTATTTATAAACAGAAATAAAAATGTTTTTTATTATTATTTATAATTTAATCATTATTTGAATTATTTTAGCTTGAAAGATAAATTTATGTATTATTTATTTTGAATAACAGAAAGTTTTGAATTTCACCGTTTACTTTTAATTTTTCAAAACTTTTATTGCCATAGATGTTGGCTTGGTAGAAAAGGAGATATTTGGAAAAATAGTTCTATATTTTTGTAAGATTCGCTAGCGACACACTCAATAATTTTCCGTCTAAGCAAGTTACTTTCTCTTTTATTAAAAGAGAAAGTATTTTATTCAACAGAAAATTCTAAGTTACTTTCTCTTTTATTATAGGAGTGTGCTTTTCACACGTGCTACCTCTGACATTCTGTCTCTCTCTCTCTCTCTCGCTCTCTCTCGCTCTCTCTTACGATCAGTTGTCGTGACATATAAAACACCATTTTGTCAATGATGATCGGATGGACAGATGAGATAATGAAGTCAAACCTTTCTAATAACAACCTTCGGACCTCTGCACATTGACGGACCACAAGAAATGCAAGAAAACAGAAATAGTTGACTCACATCCTATGTAAACATATATCCACCCTCATACTTTCTAGCTCATTCCACACACACACACAAAAATATAAAGATGCATATATATATATATATATATATATATATATATATATATATATATATATATATATATATATGCTGCCTTATCATGGAGAGAAGAAGAAACCTTAAAACCGGAAATACTGTAACTCTTAATACTTCTAAACAAGGTTTTTATTGTTTTGTGTAAATATAAAACCTATATTTTTTCATATAAAGAGAGGGTGCTGAAAATTTTCTCTGTGTAACCAAGAAACCCTTATGAATAAAAAATTAAATTCCGGTATATGGTCATTTGGTCAAGTTTTGGGAAATGAGTCGAGGTAAAAATTACTCAGTACTTTCACGTATTACGTACAGACGTTTTTGCAGTACATGTATTCTAATTCATTTTCTAACAGTACAGAAAATAGAAGTCTATATTTTTTTGAAAATATAATTTTTAGAGATTATAATATAAGAAATAGAAATTGTTTTTTTCTTATACTTTTAACTGGTTATGTTAAAAAAATAATTTACCCGATTCAGAAAAAAATCTCGAATATATAAAAGGTTCATCCTTTACAAGCCCGAGAGCCACTCGAGGGTTACGTTAAGAGATTATTTGTGCGTATCGGAGTGGAAAAGTTGAACAGACCCTAGTCTTGAACACGTTAAGATTGTAATGATCTGGGAAACATACTGTTGGGAATCGGTTCCATAGGGCAGTGTTTAGTCTGAAAGAAGCTGTTCGAGTGGAACTTACTTCTCCCCAATAGAATACGGAGTGAATATAGGGTGGGGGGTGCTACCATGTAAGTGGCATGGCGTGTTCTTGCCATGAAAGTTGGCGGGACCAGGGGATGTAGTTCGTCCGTGCACTTTCCCTGGACGCAGCGATAGAGCAGAGAGAAGATTGCCACGTCCCGCGTGTTAGGAGAGGGATTGAAGGGTGGAGAATAATTCGTTACCCACAAGGGCTTGGAGACGCTTTTGGATTAGATTAAAGAGTGAGGTCTGGGCAGCTACCGTCCAATATGATACTGAAATAAGCATTAACCATTTACGCATATCGTTCAACCAGTTGGGCATGATCTAAACCAATAATCCTAATACATTAGAATTACAATATTTTTGTTCCCTAACAAAGGATTCTAATCTTTCCTTATGGTGCAAAAATAATATTAGGCTTGGTGCCAGGAGCTGATTACGCCCATGTCCGGCTAGTTGAGCGTCATGTATAAATGAATTAAGTCTTATTAAATTTAGAATTCTGCGATTCGGTTTCAAGGTTAGGTTTTTAGACCTCCGATTTCATGAGTTGGTTCATATGTCAATAAATTACTGTTCAGATCACCATTTAAAACAGAACGAAAGAAATCTAAGGGCAGATTTTTTTTTTTAATTTCTGGGATGAAGAGTTATCATTATTTACATTCGTAGTAATGTTCTCGTCTTTGTTATTATTGGCTTACGGCCATGTTGAA
This sequence comes from Acanthosepion pharaonis, assembly GCA_903632075.3. Lineage (NCBI taxonomy): Eukaryota > Metazoa > Mollusca > Cephalopoda > Sepiida > Sepiidae > Acanthosepion > Acanthosepion pharaonis. The sequence continues at coordinate 74,599 of CAHIKZ030001551.1, forward strand.
ACACTGGTTCCCATGCGATCACTGAAGTTAAGCAACCTCGAGCCTCGTCAGTACCTAGATGGGTAACCGCATGGAAATATCAAATGTTGGATGCGCAGATAGAGTAATGGATAATGCTTCGGAATTTTTAATCCAAGAGACGTTACACTTCCCGTTCGTTTCCATGTTCACTTACACACAAATAGCCTTGGTAATTACATGAATCCAGCTATGGATTAATTGGTAATATATATATATATAAAGATTACTTAACTTTTAAATATCAATTTTTTTGTTGTTTTTCCCGACTTCGAAGTTTCTTGAGCTGTTTTTTGGGAGGTTCTAATTTTAAATTTTTTTTTTTTTTTTTTTTTCAATTTGTTGCGTGTCTTTTTCAATCCGTATTTTTGCTCTGTTTTGTACACGTGCCGTGTTCCTGGATTTAACGTTCTTTCAGAAACACGGACATTTACTAAGAATCTTCGAAGTCGGCGAAAACAAAAACATTAAAGTAATCTTTTCATATAATATTATTAATGCCCTATTTTTTTAATCTTATTCTAATATTGAGCACTATATATAAAAATATATGCAGTTTCTTATATCTTAAATCTTATATATATATATATATATATATATATATATATATATATATATATATATATATATATATATATATAAAAAATTTAAACACTTTATTCCAAATAGTATTTTATTCCATTGGAATGCGTTAAATAGCATTCAATTCATCAGATATACAAATTCAAAAATGAAATTCATTTTGATTTTGAATTTTGTCTGATGAATTGATGTATTTACGATTCCAATGGAAAAAAATTATGACCATGGAATATTAGTGTTTAAACTTTTATATTATATCCTTACTCTGTCCTAGACATTGAGTTCTACCTGGATTCTTCCTCTTGGAATTTTTTTCGGAAAATATACATGTATGGGTATTTATATATTTTTATATGTATGTATATTTTCCACTAATCAAATCTATAAATATATATATATATATATATATATATATATATATATATATATATATATATATATATGTGTGTGTGTGTGTGTGTGTGTGTGTGTGTGTGTGTGTGTGTTTTAAAATTAGGATATAGAAATCCTGACAGACCTTTTTTAAATTTTTGACGAATGGAAACGTTTCATGAAATAAATTTTAGTGAAAATAGATTTGATAATACCTTTTTCAATATTATTTAAACACACACAAATACACATACACACATTTCATTCTTTTCTTTTTCAGATTTGATGAATTTTTCTTGAGTGGGGAAATTCATTATCAAATCTATTTTCAATCAATTACACACACACACACACACACACACACACACACACACACACACATATATATTATAAATTGATTTATTTAAAATATGTTTTTTCGCTAAAAAACCATGTTTCAAAAATGGAAGCTAAAAGCTACGAATTTAATTTTGTAATTAAATTAAAGACATTAGTTCCATTTCATCCTTATATAATATATAAATATATATATATATATATATATATATATATATATATATATATAAATATAAAAAAAAAAAGGTGAACATTGAAGTCAACACTCAGAGGCGACAGGCTGTTTCATGCTGGACGCAATCAGGCGGCCTGACGATTATGTCCAGCATGAAGCAACCTGTTGCCTCTAAGTGTTGACTTCAATGTAAATATATATTATATATATATATATATATATGTGTGTGTGTGTGTGTGTAAAAAAAATATGATATAAAAGATGGCCACTCTTATACAGGGGAACAAAAGATAGACGTCTATTTCTGATCACAAGTTCAGGAAGTAGTGTGAAGCCGACGATAGACGATCCTATCTACTGCTATTGGGAGAGAAAATAAAATAATTAGTGAACAAAATTTCAGTTTTTACTTGGGGAGATTTGCCACAGGGATCCGAATGGAATGAAACTATATAGAATCTTAAGACAATTATATGACAGTGAATGATTGACAATCTCCTCATGCCTTTCAGAAACTAAGCAAAGTATTAAGAGATAGGAAAATTTCATGGAACAAATAAAAGAGTGCTGAAATGCTATGTAATATCTAATTCTTTATATGACAGTGAATGATAGATAATTTTCTCATGCCCTTCAGAAACTAAGCAAAGTACTACGACACAGGAAAATTTCATTAGAAACAAAGAAAAGTTATAAATTATAAATGATAACTCTTTGGCTGATGCCTTAACTGACATGGAATTAACTTGCTTTTAAAAATCAGGCAAAAATTAGATTTGGTGGTTTTTCTTCTATGTGCCGTGTCCCTTCAAGACGTTGTTGATCATGACTCTACACAATTTCCTGTTTTTTTAGTACATATTGAATTTTTATCTCTCCTAGCCATTCATTTACACAAGTTCTGTGCCATTCATTTACACAAGTTCGTTAGATATGTTGTGCTGTTTTCCTGTCCCTCTTGCCTTTTGAGTGTCAAATTTTCCAAGCCCTCTTTTCTCATTATGTACCCGAGAAATTTAAACTCTTTCTTTCTGAGGTTAATTATCCACTGTGTCCACTGTGTTTCCATTTTTATAAAACTTCATCATTTCTCATATGTTCAGTCCATGGTATTCTCAACATCTTTCTGTAGAACCACATTTCTGTTGCTCCAAAGTCTCCTCTTCATCTGTCATGATATTTTTCAGCATTTACTGCCATTTAGGAAAAGTGATATTACATAACAATTCAGTAGTTTTTTTTTTCTTTCTAACTAATTTTTTCTTCTTTCTTAATACCGTGCTTAACTTTTGAAAGACATCTTTCCCTATCCCAATTGCACATTCAGAGTTAGGTGTCGCGCTTCCCGTCCTCTGTTAAGACGCTTCCCAGATATGTGTGTTTTTTAAGGTCAGGAAGACTGACCTTTGTAAATTTTAGAAGTAAGCTGAATTAGCAAAATTTAAAAACTATTTAAAATGAATAATTATTCAGTCTTAGATTTAACTTTATCTTCATTCAAATAAGAACGATGACACCAAATGAACATTTTTTTTTCGGTTGCCAGGCACTTTTAACATTTTTCTATGCCACCTTGTGTGCAATTAATTATTTATGCAGTCCTTTTCCTATTGAAAAAAACGTCGCAACCTTATCGATATTTTATCCTTCTTTCCATGGCTAATGTTCACATGAACTATATTCCTTACTTTCTCCAGTTTACACCTGTACAGCTTGGACCCACCGTGATCCGTACACAGGATCAAACCTTCCTATTACCTTTATATTTCATTGCTAAGCAGGAAGTTCGATTCAGACAATTTCTTTCCAAGGGGATGCTTCCCTGACAGCTACAATCTTAACATCTAGGAGCAACCATTGTCTATCCAAGGGGATGCTTCCCTGACAGCTACAATCTTAACATCTAGGGGCAACCATTGTCTATCCTACATAACTTTATAATCTGCAATTACTTCCTTCTCTGACGTCCATACTGCAAACTCACCCCCGTAACGCTCGAGTGCCTGTTGAGCTCCCACCTGAATAGCTCTTGGGCATTGTATTGGGTGAATATTTAGTCACTTTTCCACATCCGGGACCTGACTTCATTATGTCTTTTCTATAAATATTTTCATATCATTTGCTCTAATGAGCTCTCCTCGCTGGTACCTCGACGGCGTACATTTAAGCGTAAGACTAGATTAGCCTTGATATTTCATTTTTACTGTTGAAATAGCTAGATGTAGCCGTAATTTCTATTTTAATAGTTTCTTTACCCTTACTTATCGCCTGTGAAACTCTTTTCTGGTCTCTTGCTTCCCTTCCACTAACAAATTTCAAAAATTTGAAAAAAAATTTTCTATCTTACATATTTATAAATCTACCATTCGTCTGTGCATTGAATATTGCTACTATATCTGGTGTGGTCCTCCTGATATATATATCTCTAGATTCTCAACAAAATCCGAAGTGTCTTCATTATTATTGGTCCTATTCTAGCAGCTCGACTGTAATCACCTTCTCAGCTCTGTGACATGGATTCCATCTGTTTTTTCTATAAATATTTTCATAGAACTTGAAATAATGACAGCTCCTCAGTACCACACATCTGAGTGGCTCTTCGGTATTGTATTTGTATTAGTGAATATGTAGCCACATTCCCGTAGATGTTATATGACCTCCTGGCTTTTCTATGAATATATTCATAGCAGTTGAAATAATGACAGCTCCTTAGTACGACCCACCTGAGTGGCTCTTGGGTATTGCATTTGTATTGGTGAATATGTAGCCACTTTCCCGTAGATGTTATATGACTTTCTTCTGTCTTTTCTATAAATATTTTTATAGCAGTTGAATTAATGACATCTCCTCAGTACCACAGACGTGAGTGGCTGTTGGATATTGTATTTGTATTGGTGAATATTTAGTCACTTTCCCGTAGATGTGATGTGACCTCCTTCTGTCTTTTCTATAAATATTTTCATAGCAGTTGTTCTAATGAGCTCTCCTCATTGGTATCTCGACCTCATGAATTTAAGCGTTCCACTTGATTAACTACGAGGTCTCATCGTTAAACTGTTGAAATAGATAGCTGCAACCATGCGTTCTATTCTATTTTCATTAATAATTTATTTATTAATCTATTTATTTATTTATTAATAATTACTAGTTTCTTTATCTCACACTTCTCTCCTGTGGAATTCCCTTCCACTTTTTTTTCCTTGCAACCTATGATCATCAAAAACATAAATGCAACTTCAATCGCTTTCTGAAAACCCTTCTTTTGTTGTCCTTTCTCCTCACCAATGTCTTCTCGTTCTCTTTCACTCCCAAAGAAGATTATGTAATGTTATTAGTACTGACCTGGCATCTCAACTTCTGTCATTTTTCCACAGCCATGACGCGACCCTCTTCTTTTATTTCTATAAATATTTTCATAGCAGTTGTTCTAGTGAGCTCCCCTCATTGGTATCTCGACTTTCTGAATTTAAGCACATGACTAGATTGGAAATTAGGTCCCATCGTTTTACTGTTGAAATAGCTAGATGTAGCCGTCTATTCTAATAGTTCCTTTACTGACTCTTCTCGGCCCTGGTCCTCTCCTCCAGTCTCTTGCTTCCCTGCAACTTACAAATTTCAAAAATTTAAATGCAACGCCAATCACCATTTTCTGTTTTCCTGAATCTTGTTATTTTACTGTCCTTTCTCCTCATTAAAGTTTTCTCGTTTTCTTTCACTCCCAGTGAACCCTTGAATCTTAGCGGCATTATCGCCTTGATTGAGGCGAAATAGTTTAAATATTTGAAAATTGATGATACAAATAAAGAAACATTGTTTTTCTCTTCGAGAATCGTAAATTTAAAACCGTTTCTTCATTTTCTTTCTCTTATTTTATTTATTTATTTTATTTTAATTTGCTGAGATTAAATGCAGAGATGCTATGTTGCATCTGCGAATTCCTTTCCTCTTTGCACAAAGAATTTCCCTCATAAGAAGCTGAGAAAGTCTGAGGTGTGTTGTTAACTGGCATCAGCTTTATCCGATGAATATTAATATCGCAAAGAGAGCCTACACAATGCCATCAATCTTTTTGCTTCTTTTTTCTAGCATTAGCAAACGTCACCATCATCTGGACACTATATTTCTTTTTTTTTTCTTCTTCTTCTTCTTCTTCTTGCTTTTTTTCTTCTTTTTCTTCTTCCTTTTCTTTTTGCTCTTTTTTATTTTTCTCCTTCCTTTTCTTTTTGCTCTTTTTTCTCCTTTTTCTTTTTCCTTTTCTTTTTCTTCTTCTTCATTCTTCTTCTTCTTTGTCTTCTCCTTTACTTCCCCTTATATTCCCTTTTCTTATCTTATTCATCTCTTTCTTCTTTCTTTCTTTCTTTCTTTCTCCTTCTCCCTTTCTAAATTCTTATATTTTTTCCCCCTTTGTCTATTTCTTCGTCGTTTTTTTTTCTCCATTTTTCATCCCTTTTAAATTCTTTTTATTCATTTCCCTTCTTTCTTTTTCTTCTTTCTTTTTCTTCGTTTTTTTTAACATTCTTCTAATCCGTCTTTTCCTTCTCATTTTCTTCTATTCTCCCCACTTTAAATATTCCCCTTTTCTTTTTTCAACTTATTTTTGTTTTTTTCTTTTCAAAACTATTTTTTTCTTTTCTTTCGTCTTTTTCTCTCATTCTTCCCCCTTTTCCTTCTTTTTTAAATTATTTTCTTCCTTCGTTTTCTTTGTCTTTTTCTACCCCTTCACATTGTCTTCTTTTTTCTTCTTTTTTTTCCGATTTTTTTCTGTTCTTTCTTCTTTTCAAATAATATTCCTTCCCTCTTCATTACTACTTTTTCTTTCTATTTTTCATCTTTTTCTTCTTTAATTTGCTATATTCTTTTCTTTTTCTTTATTCAGGTTTTCTTGGTTTAAGCTTTCTTTCCTTCTTTCTTTCTTTCTTTCTTTCTTTCTTTTTTTCTTTCTTTACTTGTTTCCCCTTCTGTCTTTTCTTTGACCCTGTATTTTTAAATCCTTTTTTTTATCTCGTTTTCTTTTGCTTCCTATTCTTATTCTTTCTTTGTAACTTTTCTCTCCTTTTATCCTTTCTCTTTAACCCGTCCCACTTCTTTTCTTCACCTAATTATCACTGACCTTACATCTCTTTTCTTCTTCTTCTTCTTCTTCTTCTTCTTCTTCTTTTCTTCTTCTTCTAGCCTCTTCTTTCGTGTTTTCTCTTTATCCTCTTCATCTTTCTCTCTCCTCATTCTCTCTCATCTCTTTATCCTCCTACTCGTCCCTACCTCTCTTCTCTGCCAACTAACTCCTACTCTTTCTGACCGCCGACGCATGTTTGCACACAAACAGACGATCATTATAGAACCACACGACTCGTTCATAAACGTATCATTGTTAGTATTTTTTTGCTTATTATTCATTATTTTTTCCTTTTTCTTTTTACATTTTATCGCAGATTGGTTTAGTTTTTCTCTTTAGCCTTGTGGTGGGGATTGAAATATTTCTATTTAACCTGTTAACACGGCTATCTTAAACAGAATTTAGCCATAAAAATGAAGAGAATTAGAAGGGAAGAAAGATTCTTGATAAAGTGAATCAACAAAATTACGAACAACATCGTTATCAACTAAGCCACAAGTATGAGACACCCAATGAGGATTAATGGGGTTTCTAATCAGCAGTCCCCAGCAATGCACCCGGTTTATTAATCTTTGCCTAATTTGGCACAACGCCACAACCGCGGAGGTGGGGAGGGGATACCTACGCTCGAACTCAATCTCTTAATCACAATCACGGTTCTAGGTACCATATCCCTTCCGGATGTGGGCGATTATGGCTTTCCACAACTGCCTATCCTTTGTATCCCGAAACAATATTCATTATTATTATTATTATTATTATTATTATTGTTATTATTATTATTATTTCCTTTGATTTCTCTTCCGGGTCCCAATCAGAGACCTAAGGTCAAAAATAGCTTCATGACATTTTTCCACGGATCATTTTGATAAAAACATTCAGCACACACACTTTTTACATAAAGTTATTCGTAATGTGTGGGCTGTACTTGTGAGTACAAATTTTTGTATTTCTTTAGGTCATGGTCTACCAGAGATTCCTTCAATGAGTCTATCGGAACATTTTCCAATCAATCCGAGGGCTTCAACTACAATTGGAATTATTGATGTCCTCATGTGTCACATTTTTGACATTTCCACATCAAAATCCTTATATTTTGATTGTTCTTTGAAAAACTTCAAATAAACGTTACAATCAGCAGGAACTGTCATGTCAATATAAGTACATTCTGTTTTTGTGATCTTTGATCACAATTTTGGGGCGATTAGCTTTAATTGTTCTGTCTATGTGTATTGTAAATTTCCACAAAATTCTTACAGATTCTGTCTCTGTAACCTTGTCTGGGTGATGTTCTTACCAGTTCCTTATAGTTGCTTTATTGGCACCGTTCAACCTGACACATAATCGTCAATTGTTTCTGGTGATTTATCATAGAATCTGCATTTCGAGTTAAAACAATTTTTCAGTGTGTGTGCTTGGTAATTTCTAGTTAGCAAGCATCGATCCTGTGCCACAAGAATAAAAAATACGGTTTCAGCTTTTATTATTATTATTATTATTAGTTATTGTTATATACCGTTCCTATGAACACTAATGGTTATGTCCCAATGTTCATAAATACGTTGGAAGTGGGGGTAATATGCTGTCTATCTAGCAGTGGTTTACCTACTTCAAGCCGCTGGCGAGGATTGTATTTTTGTTGATGTTATAAAGATTACAATTTCATTTCTAACCTCCGTTTTGGTTATTCCTCATTCAGTAACCCTTCCTAGGTTACAACATTTGTCTTAACCGTTTTTCTGCCATCTCTGCAAAAACTCGTCATGTGTGTCATTCGATGTTTTCCCGTTTCTCTGTCTTTCAGTATGTCACGTGAGTATCAATTTTTCTGAGTCGTCTTTCCTAATTATGTGCCCCAGAAAGAAACTATTTCCATTGTGCTGATTTTTTTTTCTTTGTTAGCGTTCGTAATGCAATGCTCACCTTAACTTGATAGGGATACTAACTCCACTCGGCACCATAAAAATAAGGTCGAGTGTGTGGAACACCAAGGGAAAATCAGTCTCACTGCAAGAGTTTTAAGTTTTGAGACGTATCGTTTGTTGCCTTTGATCAATGCTTGTTTTAAAAAAAATGACTTCATTTACCGCAAATACGGGAAACTTAGCAATATGTTTGACAGGCAAGATTGCTAAGCATTACGCCATGGTGAGTCTTACACGGTCATTTAAAACACACAAACAATCTTTACACTCCACGTTATAATCTTCCCATACACAGATGAACAATGTCCATCAGAACCCCCACCAACATCCTTCGCAGGTTTTATGCGTCTCAGAGGACCAGTAGCGATTCTACGGGTGTTGGGGGTTGTACAGAAGAGACCAATGCCCCCCCCCCTGAATTTTGGCTGGCCCCTTGGTTGCCCCAACCACCTTTTTAAGTTTTGTAGAGGAAAAAATCAGAGCAGACAAATTACATTGTTCTGCTAGTATTGACATTAGTATTAACCCTTTGATTTTGTTTTGAAGTTAACCTCTTTTGTGGTCCAACAGTTTGAGAGTGGAAAAGAGGGCAAGAACAGATTAGAACTCCATATACTATAAATGAAAAGTTATTCCGTTTAATTTAGTGAAGTAACATACTTATACTAGAACACATTCCTAAGTTGTGTATACGATAGTGGGGTAGTATGAAAATAAAGACGCTGCTTTAATATTTCCCCCTCCTCCGCAGAAAAATCTCAGCCCCCGCAAGTGGCCCCCCTCATTTTTAGAGTTCCAGAATCGCCAGTACCGAGGACATCCCCAAAACCCAAATAATCCACTCATATCTTAACAAATCTGACTTGATTGGCGTCCTCTGAGACCAATCCTCTTCTCTAACGCTTATCATTGCTACTTCCTCACTGCCTATTTCTCCAAATTCTACGAGATCCCCGCACCCGCCCTAATTCTAGAGATTCCTAACTCATTCTCGTGTACGAAACCTCTCTTCCGTTTTTGTCTTTTTCAAAGACCGCCTTCGCGATGACTTCATCTCAGTGTTTTCATTCACAGCAGAATCATTGTTTTTAGATTAACCCCCCCGCGAAAGAAAAACTTTTTCAATGAAGGCCTTAATGCGAAGAATCAGTTGGTGATATTCCTCTCATTACTCTTCTGACTTCTATCACCAACACCGGACTGATCTTTCATTTTATCGATGTCATGTTTTAGTTTTTTTATATGGTGTTAGTTCGGAATGTATATACATATATATATACTTTACAATTGGAATTAAGATATCTTTAGTTAATGACCATTTCACCTACGAATTTTAATTTTTATGGACCATAAATTTTAAAATTCGTTGGATTTTTCAAACCGTTTACGGATTATAAGCAGTTTGAAAAATCCTGCGAATTTTAAAATTAAAATTCGTTGGTGAAAATGGTCATTCACTAAAAGTATCTTAATTCCAAGTGCCAAGAAGATTTGCTCTGTTTATTAAAATTAAACCTTGAGCGCTCTTTTGTGAGTGAGGTTTAACATACTTCGAATTCTATATTGTGTTAATAGGACTCGCCTGGATTATACCAATCGTTTTTTTTATATATATATATATATATATATATATATATATATATATATATATATATATATATATATATATATATATATATATAAAAGGTGATAGGCAAATTGTCGCCATTTTATATTTTTGATTTCACGCATGCATGTTGCTTGTTTTTATTTTGTCGACTGGACAGTATAATAGGTTCAGTTGAGTACCTTCTATCAGAAAAACAGCACCATGACGCAATTCACCCCGCTGTACTGCTTAGAATTCGTTCCAATGCTAGCATTTCAGAGTGTTTGGGTGTCAATCTGAGGAGAGTGAAGAGGATTCGGAAAGAGTTAGATGAGTCTAATGGTGATCGTAATGTTTGGAATGAACATTAGTGATGGCGATGTTATGCCTCCATTCATATTCCCACAGGTCCTCAGGCTCAACACGGAGGCCTACATCAAGTGCCTTGCGGAGGTAGTGCTGCCCTGAGTCAAGATGATGGCCGCTGGTAGACCCGATATCTGGCAACAGAACTTGGCAGCATGCGTCACAAGCAGGGAAACCCACCCATGGCTGTCAGAGAATTCCTGCGACTACATCACTCTTACGTCTGTCCACCTAACTCTCCAGACTGCAACCCCCTTGATTATTATGTGTGGGGCACAGTTGAGCGACAAATCAACAAAACTCCATGTAACACCAAATATGATATGAATGCAGGAATTATGTCAGCGTTCACCAACTTAAACAAGGAGACCGTCCAGAAGAGTTGCCGGAGATTCCGAAGTCGTCTGCAGGCCGTGGTTGAAGCCAATGGTGATTTCATTAAATAAATTTACTCTTTAGTATTTTAAGATATTTTTGTTTAAATTTAATAAATAAGTCTCTTAAAATGAAATGTCAGTGTTATTTTCATTTTGCGTAATTTAGACGACAATTTATTCATTGTACCATATATATATATATATATATATATATATATATATATATATATATATATATATATATATATATAATAATGAATAAAAAGACAAAAGTAAAACTATACTTACTTGTAACGTTCTTTTAGTTTGTTTGTTTTTTTTAAATAAAAAAATTTAGGTAGTCATTTGATAAAAGTCGCCTGAGGAGACCGTAAGGTTGAAACCAAGGTAACGGATTTAACGAACGTCCTGATATTTTTAAAGTTAAATTCTCTACATGTCATATTTATTCTTGTATTTTTTCACGTTTATTTAGCACTTTTTAATACTACTTTTTCCTGGTCTTATTCAACTGTGACCATTAAGCTTTTTATTTAATTTTTCTTGTGTGCGTACAAATGTTTTCTTTTCTAGGCGCAAAGTGTTTCAAAGACAAAACCTACAAATCACACACTCAGTTAAAAAAAAAATTTAATTTAAAAAATAAATAAATAAAATCATCCTTTATAATGACTAAAAGAATAGCCGAAATCGTTCTGATATGCAAAACTTTTGGACAGTTTTTATATAATTTGTGTCCAGAAAAGAAAAACAGGTGTACGAACTCAAAAAAAAAATTAAATAAATAGCTTAACTGCAGTACCTTGTCAGTCGTGTTTAACGAAATACACACACACACATACACACACACACACACACACACACACACACACACGCAATATATATATATATATATATATATATACTCGACTCTCCCGTCGAATTCGACGTATGAGGGTCAAGCAGATCAATTCCTAGGAACCGACACCAGCACAGGATAGTGGTGAAGGTTTTGTGCAGAACCATCCACACCTTTTGAAGAGCCACAAGATCCTCAAACGACCCTCCGCAGGTTTTGAATTCAGAGATGTCCTTCTTCTAAACCAGTAGTAATCCAAGGCTATAGAACCAAGTCTACCCTGCTATTTACCCATAGCTGGAGGGAGAAGAGAATTCATACCTTTCCCAAGGGTATTAACACGTAATGTAATGGATTCGAACTCTCAGCTCTCCGACTCCTCAATCAAGCCGCGATTAACGATTATATAAATATCATATATATATATATATATATATGATATAAATATATATTTATTTCTTTATATATATATATATATATATATATATATATATATATATATATAAAAGAACAAATAAGAAATATTTACTTTGAACTGTTGTCCTCATATTTTATTGTCATGTTCAGGAAGTTTCGGCCGCCATACTCTCCGGCCTTCTTCAGGGAATATATGTTAGAATTTCGAGCCTAACCCTTTGTTTAGTACATAGGAATAGATTGTTCTTGTTCCACGTGTTCATGCCTTTTCGGGATATCTCAGTTTCAGTTAATTCCCTTTCGAAACCGAAATCTTCATGTCGAAATATAAGGACACGTGACCCAGTGCATGAAGGCATTGGTTGAAATAATCCAAAATATGACTTCACCTAAAGATTTGTGAGTTCAATACCTGACCACAAAGGGAGACCAAAAACTTGAGGAATCATTTTACTAAAAGGAAATTTACTGAGATATCCAGAAAAAAAACATGGCACGTGGAATTAGAATAATCTACCCCTGTGAACTAAATAAAGGGTTCGTTCTAAAATTCCAATATAGATCACCTGGAAAAGACCTGATTGTACAACGGCTGAAATGTCGTAAATATGGCAACAAAGATGAAGACAACAGACTGAACGATGTAAATAGTGTAAATAGTTACAATGCCTCATCAAAGAACTATAGACAAAAAAGAAATGTTTATAAATTTATCATGTTTCGCTTCTATTTAATCTGCATCAGTAATTTTTTCAAATGAGAGAATATTTCCGTACATGTGAGTTCTGTGTTCGTTTTCCAATAGTCAGTTAGATCTCACGTGCTTTTTGTCTCGCGTGGTGTTAGTGCGTGCGTGTACATTTGTAGACAAGTGAGCATGTTTGCATCTGTCTGGTTTGTATCCCTCTATTTAATCCCTGACAGTAGCGGGTGGAATTCGGGTAAGGTGTGCCTGTATGTGTGGGTGTGTATCAAATATCGAGTTAGTCTGACGGGAGTTGGTGATGACCGTACGCGTCTTGACTGTTGGTTGGATGTACGTTATTAGTGTTGAGGTAAAATCAATGGTTGATGGAAATATCTTATGTAGAGGGAAATTTGGAGATACCTTGGTGTGTGAGCTTGTATTTCTTTCATAATTCTATTATAGATATTATTATCGCTATTGTTATTATATATGACTTTTGAATGCATCGGGAGATGATTGGTTTGCTGGAGTGAAAGACTTAAGATACATTGTCCGCAGATGTCCGCAGCTTACATTCTTTAAATATGGGTTTTATGAATGTTGACTATATGGATTGTTGATATTAAAAAAATATATATATTATATATATATATAAATATATATATATATATATATATATATATATATATATATATATACCTTTGGGTCTGGAATATTCTATATATTTAAATTTTTTTTGTCTAAGTGAGTAAAATAAGTCTTCGAATCGAATCCTTTATTTAGTACACTTGAGTAGATTGTTCTAATTCCCCATGCCATGCCTCTTCTGGATTACTCAGTTTCAGTTAATTCCTTTTAGTAACTGAAATCTCCAAGTGTTCGTTCCTTCTGCCGAGGCCAAGTATTGAACTCACAACTCTTTCGGTCAATTTGAGTAAATCTTGAACGATAGCTAAAAATGATAAATGGCTTCTAACATCGTCGTATATTTGCGAGGTTTTGTACTATGTGTGTTCTTTTTTAATTTTTTTTTCTTTTTTCCTTCCTTTTTCGTTCTTTTATTGGAACCCCTCTCACTTTATCTTCTACTTCTTTAGTTCTTTCTTTCTTCCTTTCTTTCTTTCTTTCTTTCTTATATATCTTTCTTTCTTTCTGTACTCTTTCTAAAACTTTGTAAAATATAATCTCATCCGTATTCGCATTCATTGTTGCATTTGATTTCCTTTTTACTTTCTCTTCTCTTTCTTTTTGAGTTTTCAGTTTCCTTTTCTTTCTTTCTTTTCGTCTCATTTTCCGTTTTCAATTTACTCTTCTTTCTTTTTGATTTCATTTTTCTCTTTTAATTTCCTTTCTCTTTCTTTCTTCACGTCTTTTCATATTTTGTTTTGAATTTACTTTTCTTCTTTCCTTTCTTTCTTTCTTTCTTTCTTTCTTCATATTTCTCAACTTTTCTTTCATTTTTCGCCTTCAATTTTCTTTTCTCTCTTTCTTTCTTCTCGTCTTTTCTTTTATTTTTCGTTTCCAATTTTCTTTTCTTTCATTTTTCGTCTTCAGTTTCCTTTTTATACTTTCTTTCTTTCTTTCTTTCTTTCTTTCTTCCTTAATATTTCTCATCTTTTCTCTCATTTTTCGCCTTCAATTTCCTTTTTATTCTTTCTTTCTTTCTTTCTTTCTTTCTTTCTTTCTTCCTTAATATTTCTCATCTTTTCTCTCATTTTTCGCCTTCAATTTCCTTTTTATTCTTTCTTTCTTTCTTCTCATCTTTTCTTTCATTTTTCGTTTCCAGATTTCTTTTCTTTCATTTTTCGTCTTCAATTTTCATTTTTATCCTTTCTTTTAACTGTTTTATTGGAAGTGTCAGCTTCGTAAATCTTCGTAAATCTTTCTCTCCTCACTTTCCCTCTTCGTCAGTCATCTGCACTATGTTATGATGAGCTCACCCATTTTGTACCTCAACTTTACGAATTTAAGTACAGTAAGTACTAGATTGGCAGCTAGGTCTCATCATTTAAAAACTAAAATAGCTAGATGTAACGATAAGTTATATGCTAGCTGTATCTTCTCTCGCACTTCTCGCTTGAGGAACTCTCTACCGGCTTCTTGTTTCCCACTCAACTTTGATCGTAAAAAATTTAAATGCAATGTCAATCGTTAACTTCTGTCTCCTTGAATCATGTTATTCTGTTGTCCTCTGTTTTTAACAATCATTTTTTTCATATTATTTGATTCTCACTAACCCCTTGAATCTTAGTGGCTTCATTGTCTTGTTTAGGGCGAAATGATTTTTTTTAACTGTACGTTACTCGATGTTTTCTTCTGCACTTCTTGCCTTTAATAAGTTCTGTGAGTGACTAATTCTCTAAGACTTCTCTCCTCAATATGCGTGCCTATAAATAAATAAATGTATAAATCTTCTTCGTTTTATTCGTCTTCTCATTTTTCTATGTGCCATGTCTCTTCAAAATTTCGGCGATTATGGTTCTCCACAACTTCTAATCCTTTGTACCTGGAAGCAATATTTATCCCCACCAGTTCTTTTTCTGTCATCCCTTTACAAAACCGCCCGAGTTAAGTTATTTAATGTTTCCCCTATGTTCCTCTTGTATT
>CAHIKZ030001551.1:95000-110000 GCA_903632075.3 Acanthosepion pharaonis
AGAAAATCAAATTGGCACTGAAACTCTCCTGATTTAAATCCAATCGAGAATCTGTGGTCCACCTGCAAGGAATGAATTTGTGATATGGACATACGAAGTACTAACATGTGCACTGAGTCATGTTTCATAGGAAAAATACAGAAACAAAGTAAATAATAGCGGCATTATTTGTTTTGTTTCAATTTGAAGAAGGATATATACATAGTACGAATACAAGCTAATGCTAAAAATGAGCTAAAAGCTTAAAATATCTAATAAACTGTTCGCTCGATGTCGTCAGATAAAAATATGACATAATAATACTGTTATTTTTGTTGATAATTTGCTTATATTTTTTTCGTATATATATGATGATTGTCTGACTTCCAGTTAAGATATATCTTAGGATGTACGTACAGAATAATTTATTTGGTAAGATGATTTTTTGTTCACAGGACTTTTCCAGTATGCGATGTTTATCTGAACGTTTTAGTATATTAAAGGCGGGGAGTGGGATAGACCTTCCTTAGAACCACGAGTGAATACCCAGTTAAGGAAAAAATAGAAGATAAAGAATTAAAAAAAAAAACACCATGCCTAATAAATAATGAGATTACTTGTAACTCGAAACATGAACAATTCTAACTTGAAATTTAAGCTAAAATTTAAACACTCAAATATAACTGAGAATATCAATAACAAAATGAGGGAAAAAATTCAAATGACCGATTCAGATAAAAATTAAAAATGGTAGATCTTTCCTTGAAAAGAATTTTCGAATAAATAATTAAAAAAAAAGACGTTAGAACGTCAATCAGCTGTGGCCAGTTGGAAAATGTAGAACAGGAGATGAATAGGTTAAATGTCAACATTTTAACTGTATGGGAAACTAGGTGGACAAACAAGAGATTTTGTCAGTGATAATCACAGGATTATATATACAGGCGGAGAGAAAAATGAAAAAGGAGTTGGACTGATACTAGATCAAGACATCAAGAAATACATTCTGGGATACTGTCAGCTACCTGAAAGAATTCTTGTGGTGAAACAGAAAGGAAAGCCTTCCAACATATCTATTATAATAGTGTGTGTACCGACAGCACAAAGTACGGAAGAAGAAATCGAATCGTTCTACTCTATGCTAGACAACGCCAACGCTCAATGCAAGAAATTATAATTATCATGGGAGACCTGAATGCCAGAGTAGACAAGGAGAGAGTAGAGGAGATAGCTGACAAATTCTGACTAGGTACCCTAACGAACGGGGAGAAAAACCATTCCAAATATAACACCTAAAAATAGAAATTTACAAACATGTGGCATTTAAACAGAAGAATCAGTATTCCAATAATAATAATAATAATAATAATAGTTGTGAAGCATATTAGAATAAACTAAACTGGTATCAAACGGCCTGCATACGAATAGACAATGAGTTCAGCATATATACAAAATTCGAAAGTGGGGTGTAAAACAAGGATGTGTCTTTTCACTGGACTTATTCAATGTTGCTCTAGATATATGATGATGACGAAAAAGGGTTTGGAAAAATTGATACTCACAAGGCAGTTTGAAGGCAAGATGGAAAGAGGAAAACAACGCAAACATACTTAGTGAGCTTGAATAAAATGGATGGCAGAACAGGGTTCAGGAGAAACAATAAAAAGACAAAATTTATTAAGAACTACAATAAATAGGAAATTTTGGAGAGCCATGATCGCCTACGTCCTGACGGAACACGGCATATAAAGAAAAAGCAAGTATTCCAAAGTATACTGTTAATCACATTAAGAAAATCACCCGAAACCTCCACCCGCTATCAGGGATACAAAAGATTTTGCTCATCTGAACCTCAAATAAAAGCACTCAGTAAGCTGAATAAGGACTTTAGAAAAGCCTTAGTTCATTTCAACTAAAATATTTGGAAAATGATTTTCCCAATCTTGATTCCTGTAACTAATTAAAGTAATAGGAGCAGCAAATGTAGTGCAGCCATAGCAGCAGTGGTGTGTCTAGGACAGGGTAAATTAACAGAGCACTTCCCTTCTTCAGTCTGGTTTTGAATTTTTCTTTTCTTTTCTTCTAGACTGGTTGCCCGCTCAAATTAAAATCAAATATAAACTGCTGATTAACCCATAACTGACCTTGGAGTAGATATATTCACCCTTTTCCCAAGGGTATTTGTACGAAACTATAAGTAAAGAACTAGGCCTGAATTCGAACTCAGATCGCTAACAATTACACCGTCTACACATCGGAAGGATTGGAGAGCAGAGCAAATAAGAAAAAACTGGAATAATAATAATAATAATGACGTCAGATGTTCGGATAAACTACATTCTTTGGTTCCACTATTCCCAGCTAGGACCCGCCATTCCACATACACTAGCAAACTGATCCTGATTTATTTCATCTTCCATTACAGAAGGAAGTTCCCCACCTCTGACAACTTTCCCAGAACTGTTGCATTCTGAAACTAACTCCCGAGATGATGCTTCCCTGATTACTACAATCTTCATGTTTGGGGTCAACCGTTAGCTATCCTAAATTTCTTCATAAAATGCACCTCTTGTTTCCTCCCTGTACAACAAATTAATTTAGTAACCCTCTACCTTGAGTGGCTCTTAGCCCTTTTATCGGGGGAAGAATAGTAAAATAATGATAATAATAATATCAAAATCGTTTTAGAATTTCATATAGAAATGAAGATGATATATTTGAAAATAAAAGCAGTTCATTATATAGACAACTTCCAGCGGGGGTCTGCGTTTAAAGAGTTTGCAGCGTTTAAATCACTTTTCTAAAGAACTCCTAGGCTTGTTTATAATTGTTTACGCGAAATGATTTTAACATGTCTCTCTCTCTCTCTCTCTCTCTCTCTCTCTTCTCTCTCTTCTATCTTTGTCTCTCTCTCTCTCTTCTTACTCTCTCTCTCTCTCTGTTCTTACTCTCACTCTCTCTTTCTTTCTATCTCTATTTCTTTCTCTGTCTCATTCTTTCTATCTATCTTTCTATCTCTCTCTTCTTTCTTTCTTTCTCACTCTCTTCTTTCGCTCTCTTCTTTCTTTTCTCTCTCTTCTTTCCTTCTCTCCCTCTCTTCTTTCTTTCACTCTCTCTCTTCTTTCTTTCTCTGTCTCTGTCTCTCCACTCTCTTATTTCTTTCTTTCCCTCCCTCTCTCTCTCTTATTTCTCTTTCTTCTTTCTCTCTTCTCTCTCTCTCTCTCTCTCTCTCTCTTTCTCTCTCTCTCTCTCTGAGACTATTTTATTGTACACATACTTATCGAGCGATGAGAGATTGGTAAAATAAGCATTTTCAAATGTGTGGTCTTTCTATCTTTCTTTCTCTGTTTCTTTATTCCTTTCTCAAATATTGTGCATGTTTATCTGGGGCTCTGTAGTTTTAGCGTTTATACTGTAAATACAAACTCAAAGCAATGCGTTTGTTCCGCCATTTTGTTTTCGAGTCTTTATTGCGATAACATCTGCAGTTGTTTGACTGACAATTTCTAAACAGTTTTCAACGACGACAAACTCTGACGAACTGTTGAAGTCATTAAAGGATTCTTCCAATTCTTCGAAAACAGAGAAATATCTGAAAACCATAAAGACTAGATTTGTAATAAATCGTTTATTCTTCTGTGCGTTTCGCACGATTTTCCTTTCTCGTTTCTTTCTTTCGCTTGACTTTTAAGCACAGACTGAGGCACTATGAAGTGTCTATAAGTCAAGCGACCGGAGCCAAGAAAAAGATGCGGGCGATATGGTTCCGAGGCTTTTGTTCAGTAACGGAAGGGGTGTGAGCTGTAGGATCCAAGATGCGGAATCAACGTCTTTTTCCAAAGCAGCATTCCAAAGACAGTTTAAAGGTTATGATGTCAATTCTAACTCACCATCTGCTCCCCTTTGAAATCCTCAAATGATATCTCCGCCATGGTTTCATCCCATTTCCTATCAGCAAATATCTATTATAAAACACGAAGATTTTTTCATAGCTAGAGTCATCCAGTAAATCGCTCGAAAGTCACTCAAGGTAGAAGATTATGGTTAACATAGTTCTGATCAAAATAAGTGCGTGGTATGAATGAAAAGGGACGTGACACGAAGTGATGATGATGATGATGAGGAGGAGGAGGAGGAGGAGTATAGACAAAGATTAATATTTGACTTGAAGAGGTTAAAATTTTATGTTCAAGAAAGGACACAACACGGAGTATGACTTCTTTATTATATTTTATGATACAGAAGAAATGAGGATGATTCAACGCAGTGGAAGTAGCACGATGTATCCTACCTGCAAAGGTCTGAACTACTAAAGAATAGAGCTCATCTGAACATTTGCCATGGAAATAGCGATAGAGTAGTGATGGGCTTGTGTCTTTAGGAAAGCGGCAGTAGATAGAGAATTGTTTTCTCCACACCTACAATATCACTTAAACAATTTGATAAAGGCTGGAAAATGAGTGCATTGTGTTGCTCCAACCCAGATATGGAAGCAGTACCACATTTTCCCTCTAATCTAACACTTGAAAAGCTAAAACATGGCAAAAAGATTTAGGTATTGCCTGAAATGATAGAATGAGTTGAACATCATCCCAATGTTTCTTGCAATGTATTGTATAGATGTGTTTCACTTGAGCTCTGGAATGAACTTGTGAACTAATAGACGCTCAATGCATAGTGGATTATTGAAAGCACAACCATTCTCAAATTCACAAGCTAGTATAATTTCATCATACTAGCTTGTTTTTTAGGTATTAAATGTTAAAAGTTAGTTTTCCCCATACTAATCTGTTAAAGGTCGATCAATGAAGGATCAGCTCCAAGGCTCATCTTGATATTTGAAAGTGTGTCACTAAACTGTGGTATCATCTGCATAGATGCTTACTGATAATCTGAGAATGTTCCAGGTAGATTGTAAATAAAAAGCCATGTACGGAATAAAAAAAGGAAGTAAGAACATACAATTTTGTTTTAATTATTTCAGCCGAAGCAAGGCAATAAAGCCACTAAGACGCAAAGGACAATACATGAAGAATGATGTCAGTAATGTTCTTGTTCGTTTGCAACTATTTAAATCTATTCTTATAACCAGAATGAGTGGTCACCTTGACAAAAGTTTCGACCTTTTCTGTTAATAAAAAACATAAACTCTTCGATCGTCTATTTTCCATAAAAGCAAATTAATTAAAACTTTACTAACAAGGGTTCTCAAACCGGAGATAATTCTTCACGGGACGGGAGGTGGATTTCAGTGTCTAAAAAAGGAATCATTTACTTTTTCTTGCTTTTTATTTACAGAATTTTCTTTTCTGAATTACAATACCTTGACATGCTTCAGTTTATTTATTTCATAATTAGTTATTAATTAAAACAAACTACTGTAGATATATAAAGTTTAAAACCAACAACATTTTTTTATTATTATTACATTTTTTAAACTCACCCCTAAAAATAATCCATGTAAATGTACACCCTTGTGTAAATTAATTGAAACAACCGCTTTAGTTTCCTTTCTTTCATCATACGGTCAGTTTTAGACCCACTGAAGTGACAGGGTGTAATCGATTTCTATTTTTTATCTCAGATTAATTCATTTTCAGTGATTTGCAGTTATATGAATCTATTTTTGAGGTGTATGATGAAATTTAATTGGCCTTGAAAAATATTGCGTCAGCCGTGGTTGTATCACATTTTTATAACGCCCGGACACTATTGTCTCGACTGTTGATTAGTTGTTCTACGGCCATTGTCTGCTATGAACGTTACTCCAAGGAAGCATACGAAAATTGTAACGCTGCACGAAGACACTGGAAAACCTTACCAGTGAGCAAATTAAAGTACTATAGACTGGCACGGAAATTCTCCTGATTTAAATCCAGTCGAGTATTTCTGGTCAGTTTGCAAGGACCGACGTTAGAGAATGGATATACGAAGTACTAACATGTACACTGGGTCTTGTTTCATTGGAAAAATACGAAAAAAGTAAATAATAACGGAATTATTCGTTTTGCTTCAATTAATTTGCACAAGGGTTTAAATGCATGAATATGGAAAAGTTTGGAAATTTTCAATAATATATACACATTATTTACAATGCATCTTTTATGGTCAGACAATCTTGGAAAGGGGGGATGACATTCTGTTTCATGGTGAAAAGAGTGCATTGAGCAAAAAAGGTTGAGAAGCACTGCTTTGCTGATTTCTGTGGATGAAGAGTATTTGAATACTGAAAACTGCATTGAACTTTCTGGGATCTGGAGAAAAAAATGGAATCTCAAATCATGAATCATCTAACGTTCAAATAATAGAATCTCCTTGAGTGGCAAACTTGTTATTCTATCGCGGGTTTAATGTGCTCGACGGGGGAAGAGGGAATCATGAGGACGATTAGGATATATATTATTTATGACTGAGAACTCGAAGAGACTAAGATTGTAGATATCAGGGAAGCATTGTCTCAGGACTTTGTTCCACAAAGTAGCAGTCCTTGGGAAGATCTCTGATTGGAAGATTTTTTTATCAATGGAACACGCGGGGAATGGGGATGGCTTGCCGCCGTGAACACAGCAGGATTAAGAGGTGGTTCCACGCTCCTCAAAATCTCCAATCTCTCGATCAGAGGCCTTGCTGCCGGATGTAATTTATCGTCATACCAAGGACGAATGAAGGTCCGATCTGGTGGCACTAAGGAATATAACTCGTCGAACATCTGCCATAGAAATAACGACATAATAGTTAAAACCTTTCTATTCATCTCATTGACTATTTTCTCAGATTTTCCAGAAGTGAGTTTTTCCCACCACGCGAGCTGTGCACGAACATCAATATTTTTATAGCGTTTAGAGATTGACGCATTGTGAAGAATATATATACTGGGTGGAACAGCAAAATTATCCAAATCGTATAACAACATGGGATAATTATTCATCCCACAAAATGTTTAATATCTAAAAAAAACACTAAAGTAATTGTGTTTCTTTTTCCATTTTTTTAAATAAGACGTTTAGCCATCTTTGCACCATTTGCCTTAAGAATTACTGAAAAACGCTTTGAGCTACTCAGCTAAAATAGAACAGGTTAAAATCGTTTTATTTCATCCTCTTTCCAGATGAGAAATAGTGAAACGAAACATATCATTCAGTCCTTCCGTAACGGTACCGACATTCATACTCTGGCTTCTATCTTCAAAGTCTATTCAAGAACCATCAAGAGAACGGTGAATAAGGTTAAAAAAAAGATGGAGCAATAGAGAGGAAAACTGGATTCAGGAGGTCACAACAAGAGGCGTCATCATTTTCAACTCAGCTAAATGTATTTATTGTTCAAAGTAGAGTCCAACAGTGTTATAAAAAGCTCGGAGAATTCCAGTAAGATATATTTAATCATTTCTAAGATACAACGGTTTAAAGCTTAGTCTAACAACTGGACAATTTTCTCTTACAGGATTTGGTCAATTTTTCTGTTACACCCGGTATATTTACCAGGATGCCACAGAGTACACTTAATCGCCATCCTGTTCAAAATTTCAGAGGCACCCTAAAGAAGCGTGTTAAAACTGTTAAATTGAGCCATAATTAATTTCCGTTTTTTTTTTGTGGCGGGGGGAGTCAATTGTAACCCCAACTAGTAATCCTAGCATAGGATTTACGAATGTATTTGGAATACACTAACATATTTTTCTTGATCGGCTATGGTAGCGTACACAGTGGATCAAAATATACATTTCTTAAACCTACTAATAGGGGGATGACTGAAAGTGCATTTGCGCAACATAATCTGATGGTGATCAAGAAAGTGAATAACATTATGAAAACATCTAGAAAAATATTTAAGTACGAAATTGTTTTGCAGAGTTTCATTCTGGAGATACGTCCTTGGAAAATGGACGCAGACAGGTTCGTTCATCGCACTTTGTTGGTGAAGCTTCGAAGTCATTTATACAGTAATTCTCAACTAGTGTACCACGCTATCCTCTCAAGTATACCCTGAAATATTGTCACGGCATACATATATAGGTATGTGTGTAGAAGTAGTAATGGTATAGCTTTAGTATTTGAATGAATCAATAAATCTTAAACCTTTTATCCTACATTAGCTAAAAAGGCTTTATCAGTTTTATTGCAATTTTCTACTTCTTATTTATGTTCATTAGGCTTCTGAGTCCTAAATAACATCAAAAATAAGAAGCGAGAAAAACTACGCTCAACTGAAGAAGAAACGAGGATCTGCTTATCGCACATTCGACCAAATGTTGAGGAAATCGCGAAAAAAAAAACATCAGGCGCATTTGTATCGGAAAAGTTATCAGCAAAACGCTGCGGGCACCAAATCTGTTTATCTACTACCTTCCTCATTTGTTAAAACCATATTGCGTAAAAATGAAAAATATAAAAAATATGATTTAAAAAGTGCAATAACTGAATTCTTTGAAGTTAACAATGAATCAGTCGGTTATCAATGTTTTAAATAGATTTTCCGACAGAAATCTTTACGAATATCAAACCTATTAGGTCGAGTTACAAATAAACGCAAAAAGGAACTTAAGAGCATATGGTCGTCCATGGATGACAAACACCCATTTTGAATATCACACAGCGTGAAACAGGCTGTTTAGGGATAAATAATAAAAAAATGTTATTTTAGAATATATTAAAAAGCTCCTTTAAGAGCATTTAAAACAAATCACTCTTATAACCATTAGAATACTAGCTGTTGTAGTGAATGGACCTGTTTCTTTATTGCTCCAAGGAAGCGACGTGTGTTTTTTTTTTTGGGGGGGGGTTGTTGTTGTTGTTATTTTTTTCTTAAATAAAATGATTATTCTTTATTATCCATTTATTCTTCTAATATTTATTGTTTATTATTGGATTAATATTTTGATTATATTATTATAGATTTCTGACCTTTATTTATTAGAAGACATATTTGTTTATTTTTAAGATAAGTTGTGGTATAAGTTGGTTGTTTTCTTTTTAAAGTATGTGATATCTAACGAGTTTCCATTATTATGAATATTTAATACATTATCACTGAGAATTATTATACAGTAGAAAACCTCATATGAAAACTTCGCAGTGTTGCCATTTTGATGTAGGAATATATGCTACATTCTAATATTTTTCAATTTCTTTGCAGATTATTGTAACTTGAGATTTCTCAACCCTACAATGTCTCACACAGAAGAAACTTCAACTGGAAGAAAAATGTAAATAAATTATTTCACGTTTCGTCAGAAATTAGAGATTACTGAAAAACTGGACAATGTCACAAGCTCTCATGACGTTGAGGAGTAAGGTACTTGCTGCACTTGGAACTGGTCATTTTCCCAGTACCTTTAGCAATGGATTTTATGCATGAATTCCACTTGTGGTATGGGGTGTGCTTAAGTCCTAATAGGTCCTCCAAGTACAGCACCTCACTGAGGGAACACCCATCCGATTCTGGGTCCACCCAGCAAGAACTTTCCAAAGGACTGTCATTATGGCATTCTTATCTAATTGATTTATCATCATTTTTTCCCGATACACTTTGGGTAATGATATGTAAATGACTGCCAAATGAGCATAGTTACGACATATTCTATATAAGTGCCCAAGCAATAAGGGTAGAGTAACTCTCAGTATACAAGATAAATAGTTACTGTTTGACTGGTAGTATACTATTATCGTTTATTTGACGATAATGGTATACTATTCATCGTAAGTTTTACAGGAAACTTCCAGTAAAGCAATTTTACAACGTTTTATCGTTTTGTTGTTGTTGTTGCTGTTGTTGTTGTTGTTTTTTGTTTGTTTTATTTTTGGGTTTTTTTTTTTTTTGGTTCTGACCTGGCATCTCGGCTTCAATCACTTTCTCAACGCTGTAACGTAGCTTCCCTGTGCCTTTTCTGTGAATATTTTCACGGTATCTGTTCTGATGAACTTTCCTCTATGGTAAGTAGACTTTATGAATTTAAGTCCAATAATAGATTAGCGGCCAGGTTTCATCATTTTAAACTTGAAATGGTTAGATGTAAAGATGTAACCGTAAGTTCTATGTTAACATTTTCTTCTTTTGCACCTCTCGCTTGTAGAAATCTCTTCCGGCTCCTTTCTTTCCAGTTAAGTCTTGTTTTCCAAGATTTAAATGCAATTGTTCTGATGAACTATTCTCTATGGTACCTAAACTTTATGAATTTACGTGCAGTACTAGATTGGCGGCAAGGTCTCATCATTTTAGATTTGAAATGGTTAGAATTAATCGTAAGTTCTATGCTAACAGTTTCTTATCGCGCACTTCTCGCTTGTGGAACTCACACCCGGCTTTTGGCTTTCCAATCACTCGATATCTTCCGTCTTCTTAATTTATATTCTTTTATTATTCTCTCTCCTTAATAATGATTTGTTATTATATTCTCTCAAATTCCGTAACCCCTTGAATTTCAGTGGCTTTATTGCCTTGCTTGAAGTGAAATGCTAAAAAAAGACAGAAAGAAAAGGAATATGCATATCATATATTTCAGGGTGAAGCAAAGGTATATTTTATTAAATATATAATTACACATAACATTTTTTTACTTACTAGTTATAAGTGCTATTCAAAATGTCCTTCGTTTTCAAAAGATTCTGTACCTGTATGATTCATTAACGTCATTTTACTGCGTTTATACTGAATTCCTTTTTTAATGTCCGCAACATTTCTTGGGTGCGTCCCATGAACAACTGATTTCGAATGCCCCCCCCCCCAGAAAAAATCCAAGGCTGTGAGTTCTGGTAACATCAGTTATCCATAGAACAGTGCCCCTGAGAGCCACGACTACAATCCCCAAGCCGCCCCATCCAGAGCATGAAAAGCCGCTTCAAACAAAGATAGTCTTCTAGACTCAATGAATTACTTAATTATGATTATCTCAAATCCTCCTTAATTTCTATCACTTGCATATCTTTGCTTGAACTGTCTTCTAATACTCTGGGTGGAGCGACTTGGGGATATTAGTTGTGGCTCTTGGGGACACAGTCCTATGGGTTAGGGAAACTCGGATGAGTTCCACCACGGTATATGTGAACCAGCGGCGCTATATCGAGTCTAATCCGTTACCTCTTCGTCTCCGATGCCCGTTGGTGCAGTTGGTATGACGTTTGCCCCATATGGTAACTGTCCGGGTTTCAATTTTCGGTAGTGGATGCGCACTGCTGATGAGTACCAAATATATGACGGACCGGCCGTCCAGTGCATTCTGTTAAGGATTTTTCTACACTCAATGAATTACTTAATTATCATATATATGCGGTTGATAGCAGTCAATTTTGAAAATTGAATTTATATTCCGATTTTTGTGCTTATTGCCATATAATAAAAATATGGCATCAAATTCTACAATAATGTATAAAAATATTCAAAACTGATTGTTGTATGTATAATTTCGTCATTATATATATATATATATATATATATAGCGCTTGGATTGAGGAATCGGAGAGTCGAGTTCGAATTCATTTCATTCACTTACCTGCTAATACCCTTGAGAAAGGTATGAATATACTTCTTCTCCCTCCAGCTATGAGTAAATAGCAGGAAAGACTGGGTTCTATAGCCTTGGATAGCAACTGGTCTAGGAGGAGGACAACTTTGAATTCAAAACCTGCGGAGGGTCGTTTGGGAACCTTGTGGCAAGTAGGTCTCTGTATTCGGCACTTCAAAAAGTGTGGATGATCCTGCATGAAACCTTCACCACTATAATCAAATCTCATTTGCCGCTGTCGGTTTCCTAGGAACTGATTTGCTTGACCCTCATACGTCGAATTCAACGGGAGAGTCGAGTATACATACATACAGAGTGAGGCAAAATTCACACACAATAGGGATAATTTATTAAAAGTAGAATTGCTAGTGAAAATGTTACTGACTAGTTATTTCATTGTTATATATGCGGCTCAGGATGTCTTCCTTCTTTTTGAAAAGGCATTTCAATTCTGTGCCTGCATAATCGATTAATATGTAGGAGAGTTTCTTCTGTCATTTTACTTCATTCATATTTAATTCCTTCTTTAACGTCCGCAATATTTTTTGGTTGCGTCCCATGAACAACTGATTTCAAATGGCTCCACAGACAAAAAAGTCCAAGGGGGGAGGTGACCTCGGTGGTTACTCACAGAATCTTTTCGACAGATCCATTAATCCCTACGGTGCTCGACTTTTGCATAGGGGTTATTGAAAGTACAACCATTTTCAAGTTTAAACTTCTGATCTGTGATGATGAATAAATATGTGAAATACATGCGTTATATATATATATATATATAATTGTGTGTGTGTGTGTGAATGAATGATTATATATATTGTTATTATTCTACGTGCTATGTCCCTAAAGTACGTTGACGTTCATGGATCTACACAATTTCTTGTTCTTTGTAGCTCTTAATAAATGTTGTCTTTTTATTTTGTGGGGGTCACTCACATCAGGGATAGCTTCGTGTTCACTTGAATAAAAACATACAAGAAAATAACATTAAAGGCCTTGTAAATTAAAATCATATAATTTTATTTATTTATGTGTGTGTAATTTAGTTATATTAGTTTTAAGATTGCATGTGATGGAGGAAGAAAGTCACTTCATCGAATGACAAGCAGGGTGCCGAGGGGAGGACATGGATGTCTTGACCCTTTGAGAGTCCGTAGCGAAGAGAGTGGTTTCGGTGGGGGTTTTTTGGCGCGAAGTATCCGTTTTCAGGAAAAGATTTCTGTTGCATGCTGGGATGACTTTTATTATTTTGGTTTTATATATTTTATTTTAAATAAATTTTTAATGTTATTTGTTTTATTTTATTTATGATATTTATTTATATTATTTTATATTTTTATTTTTTTTTATTAAAAAAATGTCCTAAAATCTCTCCTAAATCTTATTTCGCTATCCATTTACTAAATTTAAATGATTTTTGTATGCGTTGACTTCCCCCTGTCCGTCTTGCTTTCAACCATTCCCGTAAGTATCAAATTTTCCAAGCCCTCTTTCCTCATTATGTTCCTTAAAAGAATCCAATTGTTTCTTCATGATGTTAAGTATAAGTGTCCTTTTTGGCTCACCATTCTTCAAAACTTCGCCCTTGCTCACGTCTTCTGGCCATGATATGCTCAGCATCCTTTTGCAAAACCACAATTTCGAGTCTCATCTTGCTTCGAGTCTCATCTTCATCTATACGATGATTGTTCAACATTCTCTGTCATATAGCAGGGCTGATGTTACATAACAATTCAGCAGTATTTTCTGTTTCTACCAAAATTATTCTGTTTCTTAATATTTTCCTTAGCTTTTGGAAAGTATCATTCGTTATCATAGATAGATAGATAGATAGATAGATAGATAGATAGATAGATAGATAGATAGATAGATTTGAACAATCAGCGGTGAAGCTACCCTGTATTCTAATTGAGAGTTTCAAGCCTGAAGCTATCAAACAACTATACTTATATATGACCACACGTTGTTTTATATGTAGAAACATTCAATGCTTAAAACTCAGCTACATCTCCCCCCATAAACAATATAACAATACATATGTGCGTTTGTATGTTGATTAATAGAGCTAATTAAGCACCCATAAGTGCTATTCGACTTGAATTATTATTAAGTATATACAATAAATTCATTTAACCGTAACCATAGATAGATAGATAGATAGATAGATAGATAGATAGAAAGCAACTTGGAAAGAAAGAAAGAAAGAGAGAGAGAGAAAGCAACTAAAAAAAATGAAAGAAACTTGGATAGATAGAAAGAAAAAACAAACTTAGAAAGAAAGAAATTTAGATAATAGATAGATAGATAGATAGATAGATAGATAGATAGATAGATAGATAGATAGATAGATAGAAATCAATTTCTAAAGAATTGATGGATTTATTTTTAATCCGACATTTTTTTTATTATTTCAAACGTTAGACGCCCTGTTTTTGTTTTTTTTAATTCATTTACTAAAGAGTGTGAAATACGTCTAACGACGTGCCCCTTTGAGATATCCAAGTTAAGGAAATGTGTCCTGCGACAGGAACCTGTAGTACCGGAGCCTATCGTTTGATCCGGCATGCTTTTACCTCTCAGCCACAAAGGAATGAACAGACATAGATAGATAGATAGATAGATAGATAGATAGATAGATAGATAGATAGATAGATAATGAACATTCTGTAATAGATAGATAGATAGATAGATAGATAGATAGATAGATAGATAGATAGATAGATAATGAACATTCTGTAATAGATAGATAGATAGATAGATAATGAACATTCTGTAATAGATAGATAGATAGATAGATAGATAGATAGATAGATAGATAGATAGATAGATAGATGTAAGGAGAATAAGATTCCAATATGCTGAGCATGTTGGTCAAACAACTGTTCAAACAGCAAATAGATAGAAGATGAATAAACTTAGATATGAATACACAGATAATAAGGTAAGATCATATTCATACAAGATAGATAGATAGATAGATAGATAGATAGATAGATAGATAGATAGATAGATATGAACAGACTGAGATAGATAGATAGATAGATAGATAGATAGATAGATAGATAGATAGATAGATAGATAGATAGAAACTACACACAATCCCCCCCCGTATTCCATCGGTGAGAAATAAATTCCACTCTAGCATTTTCTTTCAGCGAAACACTACTCTGTGGAAGCGACTCCCAAGAGGATGTTTCTTCGATGACTATAATCTTTTAACCTGTTCAAAGTTAGAGTTGGCCGTTTTCTTCCACTCCTGTCCGCACAAAATGCCCCCTAACATAACCCACTACCTCAAGTGGCCTCCGGGGCTTACTATATAAAAAAAGAAGATAGATTTAAACAGAACGACCCTGCGTTATAATTGAACGTTTCAGGCCTGAAGCTATCATCCGACTATACTTATATGTCCACACACTGTTTATATGTAGAAAAGCTCAATTCTTAATAATCAGCTATCTCTCCCCCAGACTCATGTGCCTTTGTATGTTGATTAATAGAGCTAATTAAGCGTCCATAAG
>CAHIKZ030001551.1:115000-182500 GCA_903632075.3 Acanthosepion pharaonis
TAAAATAGAAAATTTAAAAAATATGACAAATGAATCCTTTTCATGGCTGCGCAGAAAATTATTTAACGGAAAGAAGTAGAACACTTACTGCTAAAAAATACAACTAATTTTGAAAATAAAAATATATATATAATATCAAATATATATAAATATATAGAAAAAATTTTTTTTGACAGTATTTGTTATAAAACAATCTATGTGTAAATAAAAAAATTCAATTATAATAGAATTTTGATATTAAATTTTAAAAATTATTAAAAAATGCTCTATCGTAATGGAAAAAGTGCGAACTTAAATAAAAGACAAACTTGCATTTGAAAACATTGTCTTTTTTTTCTTCATTGGTTTATATATATATGTTATATATATATATATATATATATTTATATAAATAGAACAGGAGAGATGAGAGGAATAGATTTTTAAGGAAAATTTTGACTTTTCAAACGGAACTTTACAAACCAAATTTTTTAATTTTTTCCTTTTTAAATTTGAAGTTATCATTACAAAACATATTTTTAACATTGCGAAAAGTTTTAAATTTAATAATATATATATATATATATATATATATATATATATATATTTATATATATATCTATCTATATATATATATATATATATATATAATTTCTGTATATAAATATATTTATATATATATATATATAAAAAATATATTTATTTAATATATATATAATTTTATTTCTTTTCACAAAATCATTTTTAAATGTGGACAAAGGAATTCTATTTACTACACAGACACAACATTTTCATTGATAATTAATTTTTTGTCATAACATTAAACCAAATAAAAATATGAACCCTGGATATTTTTGCAATTTTGGTTTCAGTGAAATACTCAAATTATCCGAAAATTGGAAAAATATAAAAAAAATTTTAAATTGATAGATATTTTATATATTTTTTTTTTTAATCAAAGAATTTTTGGCAACTGAATTAAATATGCATAATTCATAAAATTTTTATAAGATGTTTTTAAGAGAACAGTTTTTCTAGTTTTTGGCATTTTTGTTACACTTCATTATCTTTTGGGGATGGACAATTAAAAATGTTACGGAAAAATGATAGTTTTAATTCCTATCTCTCTTACATCCCACCTTGTAAAATATCCTTTTTATTCACGTGTGAATTGAATTAAAGATTTAAAATTTTTTTCATTTTTTAAGTTATTACATATATATATATATATATAATATATATATATATATATATATAATATATATATATATAAAATATATATATATAATGAAAATGTGTGTGTGTGTGTGTGTAAGACTTGTATCACTAGATCCTCATTATTCCATGTTTATTTATTGCAATATAAAAATATATATGTGTGTGTGTGTGTTTTAAAATTTTATACATATATATAATATATATATATATTATTTAGATGAGGAATGAGATTGTAAAAAAGAAAATATTTTTTTATTTCAAATATCTTTTGTTTTAGTTAATATTTTTCTATCTATCTCTAATCAAATTAATTCTATTTTCTAAAAGGATTTATTTTTTTATTTTTTATACAATTAATTATAATTATTATTATTATTATTATTATTATTATTATTATTATTATTATTATTATTATTTTCTTTGATTTCTGGCGTTTACACATTTCTTTCCGGGGTGCCCAGGGACCTAAGGTTAGAAATGGCATCATGACACTTTCCACTGACAAAAAAAAAAAAAAAAAAAAATTACATAGATAAAGCCCTTCGTAAGGTGTGGGCTGTACTTGTCAGAACAATTTTTTGTATCTCCTTGAGGCATGGACTTCCAGGAATCCCTTCAATTAGTCTACTGCAATCTTTTCCAACCAGTCCTAGGGCTCCAACTACAACAGGGATTGTTGATGTTCCCATATGCCACATTTTCGAGATTTCTATTTCAAGGTCCTTGTATTTTGACAACTTTTTGAATATCTTCAAAGATACATTGCAGTCAGCAGGGACTGCCATATCAATAAGGAGGCACCGTTTTTTTTTTGTGGTCTTTAATAACAATATCTGGGCGGTTGGCTTTGATTGTTCTGTCAGTGTGTATTGTGTAGTCCCATAGAATTGTAACAGGTCCTATCTCCCTAACTGGGTCTCGTTGGTGTTCATACCAGTTTCTTTCAGTTTTCTTCCCGTAGAAGTTGCAGATTTTCCAGTGCAGATATTGACCCACTCTGTCATGTCGGGTTTTATATTCAGTGGGTGCCAACATCGTGCAACCTGATACAAGATGATCAATCGTTTCTGGATATTTATCACAGAATCTGCATTTTGGGCTGACACAATATTTTAGTATATGTGCTTGATAATTCCTAGTTAGCAAGCATTGGTCCTGCGCAGCAAGGATAAAACCTTCAGTTTCCGCTTTCAACTCTGCACTACGTAGCCACTCATGGGTACGGGTTTTGTCTACGTCAGCTTGTTTGGTACGGGCAGAGTATTGGCCATGAAGCGGTTTATCTTGCCATCGCTTCTGTATCTGGTCGGTTGCATTCGTCTTTGCTGTCTTTTTTTAGGTATTTTGCAGTTTCAGCTGGTGTATTTTTTTGTAGTTGCATCTCTACGCCCATTTGAAACTCCATTTTGAATTTGTTGGCTTCTTTCATTACGGAGTAAAGACGCAAACTACTTTCATGTTTTTGACGCATACCATCATCCAGTCTTCTGTAGTTTCCAAATATCTTTGGAGGCCAATTGTTGTAGTTTTGTAGGACAGTTCTAGTTGAACTAATCCTCTGCCTCCTTCGGATCTGGACACATACAGACGATCGACATCAGCTTTGGGATGATGCATGCGATTTGTAAAGTGAGAAGCTTTCTCGTTTTATTATCCATTTTAATTTCAGCTATGGTCCAGTTAAGGACATTAAAGCTGTATTAAAAACCACAGGGACAGCCAATGTGTTTATGGCTGATATTCTGTTTTTTGAGTTTAGCTCATTATTTAGTACCAGACGTACACGCCTGTAGAACAATGTTTTTTTTTCCTTATTTTATTCTTCTTCTTCTTCTAATTCTTATTATTTTTTTTTATTATTATGAAATTAAATTAGAAAAATTATTATTTGCCCTTGTTTTTATTATTTTTATTATACTTCATTTATTTTTCTGGTTCAATTAAGAATATTAAAAATAATTTAAATCAAAAAATTGCGGTCATATTTTATGATATTATTATTTTTATTGTTTTTTTTTGTCTTTATTGAAAAAGATCATAATATTTTATAATAGTATAAATCAAATATTTTATAATGTGAATTATTATTATATATTTTTGTTTTTTGTATTAAATAATATTAAAGATTTTATTGCCCAGATTATCCCAATAATTTTGTTGATTTTCGGATATTCAGGATTTTCAATAATTATTATGGATTTATAACTTTCAACTTCAATTGTTTCTGGATATTTATCACAGAATATGAATTTTTTTTAAATTTTCAAGTGTTCTTTGTAAAAGATCCTTCATATTTTGTTAGATTTTTTCAAAGATACCTTAAAATTTACCTGCAAAGACTGTCATTGATAAGCAAGTTCATTGTGTTTTTTATTTTTTTTTTTTTTTTTTTTTTTATGAAATTTTTTTTTTTCACAATCATGTTTTTTGAATATTTGGTTGTGGGGTTTTTTTTGTTGTGCATGCAAAAAATTAGGCCTTCTTGTATTTGAATTTTTTTCCATTGCTCTTTTCCATTTGTTGTTTTTTTCTGTTTCCAATCTTCACTTAAAAATATCGTAATTTTTTGGTACATGCCACATCAATCCTTGTCCTCCCATATTTTTTTTTTACAAATTTACCAAGTTTTTTTTATTTCCTTTTAACATTACATAGTATTCTTGCAATTTTTTTTTTTTTTTTTTTTTTTATTGGTAGGATTTCTGGAATATTAAGATTCTTCTTGAATTTTGGCCCTTATTTACAATATGGAGTGGATTTGGGGTTTTCTAAAGTTATTAGAATGTCATTTTTTCATCGAATTGATTGTTGTGGTTTTTTTAGTTCAAGTTATATTAAACCTTGGCTATCTGTCTAAAACTTGGCACATCGAAATCGTATCTGATTTCCTATCAACATCTGATTTGGTTTAAATATTTTTCTAGTCTTGACGTTCAATTTTTTAATGTCATTCAACTTCCATTTAATAAAAACCTTTTATATTAATATAAAATTAGATAAGGTGTTGATAGCCTTCATTTTTTTGCATTCATTTTCTTTTTTTATATTTAAAAAATATTTTTCTCCTATAATATTCTTTTCGGATCCTTTTTTTTATAATTGAATGTTTTTATTTTTTCTTATTTCATTAATTCCTAAATATTTTTATGTAGGAAATTCTTGGTCTAGTTCTTGTTTTAATCTTTTTTTTTTATTATCAAGGTCTAAATCTAATAGTTTTCGTTAGTTTACCGCCTTTGAAAGTATGGCTTTACACATTTTTCGATTCGAACTCTAGTTTCCTAACGTTTTCAAAAAGGTTTTGACATGTGTTGGATTTTTTTCTTATTTTTTATGCTACAATCATTTTACGATAATCAATATAGAATAGGTGATTCATTTGCCATTCTTTAATTTGTATTTTTAAATATATTGTTGTTCCTTAGGCAGCTGCAGTGGCGCTAATGCAAGGCAAAAAAGTTTTTTTGATGAATTTTGAAATTATTTTTGGTGTGGATTGGTCTCAAATATTAATGATATTTTTTGTTTAGTTCAATTGGTTTAGTGTAGTCTTCCAGCTCTTTTTCATGTTTTCCTGACAAATTTGACCATCTATGGGGCATAATCTGTATTATATTTTAGGCTCTTCTCAATCCATTTTGGTACACTGTTTAATTCCTTTCAGTTTCGATCCAATTCTATCGTTAAGTTTCTTTTTTTTTTTGTTTTCACCTCTTCCAATATTGTTTTTTTTGATAATTAGTTGGTCCTTGCACCCGTAATTTGAGTTTTTACATCCCTTCTGTTCAACTCATTTTAAATTGTTTTTCTCAAAAAATTGATGTCCCTCTCGGTTATGATAGAACTGAGGATCTTGTACATTGTTGGTAGGCATGTGATGGGCCTATAGTTTCTTCGGTTCTGCGTCTCTTCTGTGTTTTTTTTTTTGTTTTTTTTTTGTTTTTGGGAGTAGGTATGTTATTCTACACGTGGACTATTTTTTTGGGTATTTTCTTTTTTTATTTAATGTGGTATTTTCCAGTTTTTTTTGCTCTCCGTTTTTGATAGATAGTGGAGTTGTTTCAGTAATTTTTATCCGTCAATTTTTTTTACACACATTCTAAATCTTTTCTGTATTTATTCCTATTGTTGTTTGACCCATGTAGCATCTTTCAATATTGTTTTTTTTATTTTTCCCATATTTTACACCAGAGCTTTTTGACCATTCCTGGATATCAATTAGATGGGTCATTTTCTCTCTATTTTTTTTTCTCAGTTCTCGATATAATTTTTTTTGCATCTTCTTTGAAGATCTTGCATTGATGGAAAAAACTGTTCCTTTTTTCATTCTGTATTTCATCGAAATTTTTGTTTGAATTTCTTTTTTTCATCCTTCTCTTTAATTTTTTGTCCGTCAGTCTTATTCTTTATGGCCTCAAAGATTCAATTTTGCAAGTTGTCTTGTTTTTCTTTCTTTCATTTTGAAGCCCTTTCTACTTACATTTAATAAAACTATTCTCCTCGCATATTTTATTTATTTTGATTTCTATTTTCCCTTTCCAGACTGGCATTTTCTTTTTCGTTTACGTTCGTTTTTTTTTTTTTTTCACCTATTTTTTTGCAATCGTTGCCGAATTATGCATATATAAGATTATTAATTTCTGTCAGATTCATCGGTTTTCGTTTTCGTTATTTTTTTTTTATAATTTTTGGTTAGCCAGGTTAATGGTTTCTCCCTTCACTTGACAGTTCATTTTTTTATTTTGGCCTTTCCTCGACATTTAGAAAATATTCCTCGTTTATATCGGATGTTTTTTGTCATCCCTGTTTCTCTCATATTCGTCAACTGGTTTCTATTTGTTCCTCTGCAAGTGTCTCCTCTGGGGTGTTGGCATTACGCCCCTCGATGTTAACGTTTAATCTATTTTTGATTTTTTTTTCTCGGATGCTTTCGTGTTCTATGCCAGGTATTCTTTTTTTCCTAATGTCACGACATGACATGAGCTAGTTTGTTTTTATCGATGTTTCGTCTGTTTAAAGGACGTTTTTCGACAGATATATTATATAACATCTATCGGCCATTGTACTTTGCTGTTGTCGGATTTATTTAGCAGTGTAAATGCTATGATTTTCTTGTAATATAGATTTTCTTTCCTGGACCATTGTCTTATTGTTCTTTTTGTGGGATTTTCTTTTAATGGGTAGAATATGTTCCAGGTTTTATATCGGCGTGGTTTTCAATCTATATCTCGTTGGGTCCATTGAAGATCTTTTCGATCCCATTGGGTTCCTCATGACGATGGCATGCGGTTTAGCAATATATTTCGTTGTGTCAGCATTATAGTTGGTTCGTATTTACCCATACGTTGGGTATGGTTCGTGAGGGACAGAGCATACCCATACTATGGTGAGATATTACGTTCAAGGGGCCAGGCCTCCTACTGCTAATTTTTTTTTTTACTATTGCAATTATTAACAACAACTTCATTTATAAGTGTTTGGATCCCAAGGAGACATGACGTACTTCAGGAGACTCCGACATCAATTTTCAACGGAATTTTCTTTGACTTTTTCTCTTCTCTCTTATGTTCAATAATACGAAACTATATTCAAATCTTCCTAATTCTGATATTACACGAATAGATTTTTCCCATAAATACAATTAATATATAGTTATTAATAATATTTAAAGAAAAGTTCATTATAAGTGTTTGTGCTGTATGTCTAATAAAATAAAAATTGTATATAAATTACTAATAAATAAATAAGAAAAGACCATTCAAAAATAATCGATAAGTCACTATCACCACAACCATCACCACAACCATCACCACAACCGTCACCACCACTGTCATCACCATTATTATTATCATTAGTATTACTGCATTCCTTTTTGTTTCTCTTTCTTCTTCCTATTATCAGTAATAAGAATTTAAGAACTGTTCAATGCTCTTCCCAAATCAGCATATTCAATTTCTAAATATATAGCAGGAGCACCAGACCAGATGAGGCAGCAATATTCAAAGCAAGGACGACTGGTAGACTTATAAATATTTATGACAGATTCTGGCTAGAAAAAATTGTCTAGCACGACATAGTGGGCCAACTTTCTTAGCTGAAAACTTAGCAATTGATTCAATATACTCTTTCCACTTCATGTCAGCAGAAAATGTTAGTCCGAGAAGGTTCAAAAAGCCACTGTACTGGAGGCTAGCATTCGCAATGCCGATGGAAGTCAAAAAAGGGCAATCTTAAACGATTAAAAGAGAGCAGTTTCGTTTTAGAGGAGTTAAAATTAATAAGCCACTCCTTGCTCCATTTAACAACAGATTGTAGGTCATTTTGTATTTCAGCCGCCAATTTGACCTTATTGAACCAAACAGGCTTATTATTAAGACCGGAGTAAATAATCGTGTCATCAGTATAGATACTGAATTGGGAACTGATGAAACTCAGAAGGTCATTTATGAAAATTTTTAAACAACATAAGAAGAATTTCTCCACATTTCGTCAATCCCTACTTCGGATGTCCTTCTTTGAAAAGTACGATAACTTAATGCTTAATATCAGTGAGTTGTTTAGCCATATGAGAAAGGCAGAATGCAAGGCCAAAGTGTGTTCTTATCTATCTATCTATCTCAGTGTGGGCTTATCTATCTATCTATCTATCTATATATATATATATATATATATATATATATATATATATATATATATATATATATCAGTGTGTTCTTGACTATCTATCTCAGTGTCTTCTCATCTATCTATCTATCTATCTATCTATTCCAGTTCGTTCTTATCTATCTATCTATCTATCTATCTATCTATCTATCTATCTATCTATCTATCTATCTCAGTGTGTTCTCATCCCTCCACTAATCTATCTATTTATGATGGACACTCCCGTTGTTTTCAACGTATGAGTGTCTTTCATTTTAGTTTTTATGTTTGTTTCGTATGAGACAACAATCCTGGACGGGATTTACAAACAAATCCACACGGAGGGCATACCGAAGGGTTTGACCATCATATGGGTTGATGTATTAACCCGAGATTTAGTGTTAATTCTTAATTCTCTCAGATGCTTTGAGACGATTCTTTTCAAAGTTAGTTATAACTCGGTGGCAGGTATTTTCCATTTTGCTCGGTTTTAACAGAAAGTTCGAACTCCTCTCTAGGGATGTTTGCATCATTCAAATTGTATTTGAGTTTGTCCTTGAAGCCTAACCAAGGACGATCTACATTACGCTTACCATGAAAAAGTTGGCAATCATGAGGATTCTCGGCATCCGATCATCACTCATTCTTATCACATGGCCAGCCCATCTGAACTGTGATTCTATCTATCTATCTATCTATCTATCTATCTATCTATCTATCTATCTATCTATCTATCTATGTGTGTGTGTTACTCAATGTCTATCTGTCTATTTATCGATCTCCAGAACTCAACACTCATTCTTATGACATTGCCAACCAGCCCATCTGAACTGTGATTGCATCCATCTATCTATCTTCACACACACACACACACACACACATATATATATATATATATATATATATATATATATATATATATATGTTTTACTGAATGTCTACCTACATGCCTATTTATTGGTCCCACGAACTCAGTATTTTTCGTACACTAATACCGAGTTTGGTTCTTCTTTCAGCTTCCGTTTACCACGCTAACATGGCCGTCATAAAAAAGCATCTTTTTCCATGAGGATGACTATATCTTTTGTATTTAATTGTGTGTATCTCCTCGGCTCCAGTCCATTCACCTTTGAATATAAGCCTCATATTTGCTTTCCTCATTAAAATTAACTTGAGAAACTAATTTCAATCCAGACACCTTCACTGACGTAACTCGAGATTTTCACCTTATTCATTACTGCTGTAACCCGATGCTTTAATTTGTGCTTGAGAGATAAAGTCAAGTTTTAAAAGAAAAGAGATCTCTCTTAGTGGGCGTTACAGAATGAAATCACAAACATATCCAGTGGCTTTTACCGGCTTTTTCGACTTCGACACCCAAAGTTAAAATCTAATCGTGGGCACAAAATATATATTCCCACGGTTAGATTTAGCCACAGTTTTATTTTACATGTTTTATTTCTTTTATTTCTTTATGTTTTTATCTCGGAAGGAAATGTCTTTAGAGCTTTCTGTCTTGAGTTTCTTTTATTAATTAATTAGCTCTTTACAAAGAAATCTTTGTCTATATTTATTAAATGAGATATTGTAATTATTTACATTGTTCGGACTGTTCTCCTCATCTTTATTGTCATATTCATGTGAGATAACTGAGACGTCCGGAAGAGGCATGGCACGTGGAACTAGAAAAAGCTACTCCCCCCCCGGTGGACAAAATAAAGGGTTCAGTTCGAAATTCCAATCATCTGAAGAAGTCCGTTGCATACAACGGCCGAAACGTCGTAAATATGGCAATAAAGATGAGAACATCAGTCCGAACAATGTAAATAATGTAAATAAAGAATTACTGTTGTAAATATTGGTATAACCCTGTCACCCAATCTTCTCAGATCTACACATAAGTATGTGCGGCATGGTGTGTAATCTGTTCAGAAATGCCTAAAATGTCAACCGCTTTCTTAGATCAATGATTGAAAATGGCGTCTAGTGAATGAAGTCGATAGGTATGAGACAGGGAAATCCTTCTTCGAACTTCCTGGACTGGCGCTACAGAATCACAAACAAAGAATTGTATCAAGTAACAAAAACCATATCACTTGAAGATTTTCAGTAACAACAACAACTAAAATTGTTATTCCATCTAACTCGATGAAAAATTAATGTCGTAATCAAAAATGTGGCTGTTCCAAATTACTTCGGGCAAAAGGTTAGGAAGGAAACACCCATTAATACAGACAAAAAGTATAATAGTAACTAGACATAAGAAATCTCCTTTCCTGAAAAATTGTTTTAATCTTCTTCTATGTGCCATGTCCTTTCAGGACGTCGGCGATCATGGCTCTCCAAAGCTTCTTATATTTTGTAGCTCTTAGCAATGTTTTCCTTTGTGCAATCTCTTGTATTATCTGTTTTATCAACCATTTATAAATAGAAATATTTTATAAACTGGTTCAGGAAAGATATCGCTGAAGATCTGAACTGTTTTGGAATATTGCCTTATGTCCCTCATAAGTGGAGAGACAGACCCAGACCCCACAAGAGATGATCAGCATTCGAAACACTGTTTAGTATAACAACTATCCTGTAAGGGTAACATCTGTTTCTGCGTATAAGGGCAGAAGGGTCAAGAAACTTAGTTTATGGCCATAGAATTTCACGACTGGATTGCCAAAGAGACATATTTTTACTGTACGTCATGTACCCTATCAAACTGCTGCTTAATCACTTGATTGATGCCACTTATCATGGTCGATTTTCAAATCCAATATTACTTCTATCTCTTAGAGAATTCCTAACATCGATCTTTCCAATGATTTTTGTGCCTTTCTAATTTGGTTTTTGATATAATGGAATATGCATACACCTGAGTTCCCCCTCACTGGAATATGATTGGCTGGTGTCCGTCATAAATACAGACGGACGTGTAGGTATGAGAGAGTTTAAGTCTATGACGACGCACATTGGACGACGCCATTGGCTATTCTATTGGTCTACACCTATTACGCACGACGAGTACCAGTCGATTACTGCTACCGTGTACTACTTGATTACAAAAACCAAAACCACTTAGCTACTTCGATCAAATATATCCCTTTTCGGGACATATCAGTTTTCAAGCGATGTTGTTAATTCCTATCTCAAAGCCAGGCGTTACATCATAATTTTTAATCAATTATGTCACAAAAAGCTGTTGTATAGAACTAAGAGTTAATTACTCTTAAGACTATTTAATTGATTGTTCTTAAATGAACGCTTCTGATTCTTTTTCCAATCATTTTTGCCATCCAAAGCTTCCTTCCTGATTTTTTTTCGTTTTCAGTTTTTCACTAAAGTTCACCTACTACAAGACTCCAGAGCCTCTCAAGCTAGAGAGTTGAATAGGGTACGTGGTATGCATGTAAGAGGAGGTAGAAAATAGTGAATACTATGGGGATAAGGAGGAAAGATAACGATTGGCCTTTGACTTGAAAAGGTTACGATTGTAGTGTTCGAGGAAGCATCCACATGGGAGTGTTTTCCACAACGTAGCAGTTCTTGTCTGAGTGGAACATAATTCTTACAAGTGGAATGTGGAGGTGACTTGGATGATTCGATTTTATGGATATAGCATCGTTTCTCCTAGCTGTAAATGTTTGAACTAGTGGAACTAAAGAATGCAGAATTTGCCATGGAAATAGCGATAGAATCGCGATGGGCTTATGATTTTGCGTCTGTAGCAAAAAGGTATCTATATACTGATCGATGAGGGTTCTTTCTGGGCTGACGCTGGATGTTTTTCTCATAATTTGGAGTCCATAGTTATTATCAATAGTTAGAGGAGCAAAAAAAAAGGAAGTCGTGGAAATCCATGATCACCTAAATTCTGGTGGGATTCAGCATATAAAAGATGCCAAAGCTGAAATACCTATCTGTACCTGTACCCGTAAAGGCATTCACCCGGGGTGGGTTGAGCCGGCTCCAATATTGGAGTTTCATGGGAATTTGGAATTCACAAGTGGTCCCCAACCCGCATGTATAGCACTTGAGATTTGATTATAGTGGTGAAGGTTTCGTGCAGGAAGCTGAAATACATGTTTGCTTCTCCAGCAATAGTTACTAAACCGCACTCAGCCTGTCCGTAATTTTTGGTATGTTCCTTCATCGGACAATTGTTACTTCCATGCCACGCCCATTGTAGCGAAGCACTCTCATTCCCTCCGTATTCCACTGCTGAGAAATAAGTTCCATTCAAGCAGTTTCATCTCGCAAACCAAAGCTCCAAGTGGATGTTTTCCTGATCAAGACAATCTTATTCAAATCTAGAGCTAACTGTTATCTTACCCATATATGCGCATGTACTGTGCGTCTTACTTTATAAGCCTCTATCTCGAGTGGTTCCCGGGCCTTTTACAAACACAAGAAGGAAGTTCCGCACAGACAACCTTTTTTCTCAAGAACTGCCAATTTATGGAACATGCTCCCGTGCCGATGCTTCCCAGAAAACCTTAATGTTGACCACTTCAAGCAAAGGGTGAATTGTTATATATCCTCCTTATCATCATGCTCTCCGATCTCTACAACCTTCCCTTTCACTCATAGTTCACACCTCGTTCATTATTTCCATTTCAAGTATAAGGTTCTATCTTAAAAGGCTCTCGAGCCTTGTATTAGGTGAACTTTAGTATAAAAATCACATTTATTTTCTCCGTATTCTAAATTTAATAAAGTTCAACTCAGATGTCCCCCAAGAACTGTCACACTGTCAAACAGATTCCCGCATAAGTGCTTTCCACTTCAATCTTGGGCTTTTTAAGTGAAGGATCAATCGATATCTATCATACTTTATGTTGTAGAGTAGTTTTCCCAGTGGAGGCTTGTATTTCGCTAAGTCGGTCCTAAAAGGGTCCGACGTACAAAACGTTAGGAACTTGAAATAAGAGATAATGACGCAGCAATCTAGTTGTGGTGGTTGATACTTCAATGTCCGACATCGACTGACTCGCTCAACACCACTGAGCCCAACTGGCCACTGCTACTACTACTTATTATCTGTGGGAGAGTCTATTACAATAGAATAGGTAATGTTCTCGTATAACACTTTATATTCTCCAAATTCTACCACCTTCCACTCATATCTTACGTTTCATTAATTATTACCATTTCAACTGAGCAACTCTC
This sequence comes from Acanthosepion pharaonis, assembly GCA_903632075.3. Taxonomy (NCBI): domain Eukaryota; kingdom Metazoa; phylum Mollusca; class Cephalopoda; order Sepiida; family Sepiidae; genus Acanthosepion; species Acanthosepion pharaonis. The sequence continues at coordinate 127,997 of CAHIKZ030001551.1, forward strand.
TATCCTTGTACTAGATGAAATTTAGTAGGGATCCTTGATAAAATCAAAAAGAATCTGCAATGTTATTGGCCCTGACTTGACATTTCGGCTTCAGTCACTTTCCTACCGCCGTAATGTAGCTTCCCTGCGCCTTTTCTATAAATCCTTTTTGCGCTATTTGTTCTGAACTACGAAAATGTTCCATTGGCCGAGTATTTTGACGGATTTAAGTCCAATTTAAAACTTGTTAAATGTATTAAAACTTTAAATATGCTCTGGTGCTCCTGTTGTATATTTAGAGATACTTGATAAAAATCTAAAGGAGAATCTGCAATGTCATCACCTGACACCTCGGCTTCAGTTACTTTCCCACCGCCATAATGTAGCTTCCTTTCGCTTTTTCTATAAATACTTTCATGGTAATTGCTCTTATGAGCTCTTTTTATAATGCTTAGACTCTATGAATTTTAGTGCAGTATTAGATTGGTGATAACGGCTCATCATTTTACAATTGAAATGGCTAAATGAAAGCGCAAGTTCTATGCTAACAGTTTCTTTACTCGTGCTTCCCGTTTGTGGAACTCTCTTCCAACCTCCTCCTCCTTCCCAGTCAAATTTAATCTTTAAAAATGTAAGTGTCAATCGTTATCTACTGTCTTCTTAATTCTTGTTCTTTTTACTTTTCTCGCTCTTTAATAATGTTTTTTTTTTCCTTTTCTTACAATATATTTTCTTATATATACTCAGTAACCTCTTGCGTCTCAGTGGTTTTGTTCCTTGTCTGAAATGATTTTAAAAAAGAAGGTTAAGAAAAGTCAACTCTTCTAATGCGATTTAATGACAAAAACAGAATCTTGTCAGAGAGTCCAATGGAATTGTTCACCCACGCCCGTTCTTTCTTTCTCTCTCTCTCTCTCTCTCTCTCTCTCTCTCTCTCTCTCTCTCTACCGTGTTAATTATTTATTTATTTATGGTCAGGAATTCTGATAGTAATAAAGAGAATGAAGTCAAAGGATACCTATTGTTCTTGAAAGACAAATGTGGTTGAAATATGGAGGGATAGACAAGATATGTTTTCGGAAACTGGGAAAATCACTCAAAGGATCGTTGCTTTCTCTGGCGCTAAACTGTAAATAACGGAGGTGGAACTGGGCTGACAGTAGTTTCCATCGGGAAATTCCGAAGAAGGAAGCTTCAAATGTCGTCACCGTCCGCCACACAGGCGTCACTGATTTTAGTTTGAGGAATTGGGGGAGGGATATTTTGATGGCCTCGGTTCCTCTACCCCCCACCCCCCCCACACACACACACTAAAAATCTGCGTTTCTCTATCCAGTGGCTCATCCCTGGCTTGTTCTCGTCTTTACTGACAGTATGGCGGGGACTTCCGGTTGGTTTGAGGAGAAAGGAATTCAAATGAAGGATGGAAGAGAATGGATCATAAAAAAGACACAAGGGCGAAATGAGAAAAAAAGATCAGACAAAAATAAGAAAAAAAACAAGGGAGAAATAAAGGAATGTAAAAAAGGGGAAAAACTAAATATAATTGAAATAAAAAAAAAATTAAAGAAGGAATATATATATATATAATATATATATATATATATATATATATATATATATATATATATACACATATTTATATAGAATTGAAATTTTAAAAGTTATTAAAAATAAAATGACAAAAAAAAAATGAAAAACGTTTTTTTAATCAGACATTAGTAATCAGGAAAGGGTTTTCTTTCTGTTTTTTCTTCAAAATAAAAGGACAAAAGACATGATGTAAAATGAAAGAAAGAAAAAAAAACGAAAAAGACAGAGAAAATATTTGTAAAATTCGAGAAGAAAGGAACAAATGAATAAATGTTGAAAGAAAGAAAGAAAGAAAGAAAGAAAGAAAGAAAGAAAGAAAGAAAGAAAGAAAGAAAGAAAATATAAAACGACAAAAAGATATCTAAAAATCGAGAAGGGAGGAAAGATCAAATGAATGAATCATAAAAGAAAGAAAGAAAGAAAGAAAGAAAGAAAGAAAGAAAGAAAGAAAGAAAGAAAGAAAGAAAATGGAAATTTGAACAGATAAAATATTTCTAAAATCGTGAAGGAAGGAACAAATGAAATAATTATATAGGAAAGTAAGAATGAACGGAAAATATTTCTGAAAAGGAGATAAGATAAAAGAAAGAAAGAAAGAAAGAAAGAAAGAAGAAAGGAAATAGAAATGTGAAAAGGTAAAATATTTCTAAAATCGAGGAAAAAGGAAGGAATTTTTTTAAGAAACAAATGAAGACATGAAACGAAAAGTAAGAATATATACAAAGAAAAAGAAAATATTTCTGAAAAAGCGACAAGAAAGAAAAAAAGTAAGAAAAAAGAAAGAAAGAAAGAAAGAAAGAAAGAAAAAAAAGAAAGAAAGAAAGAAAAGGAAAGGCAATCCAAAGAAAAAAGGGACGAAAGAACATTTTTTTTTTAAATATCACATATTTTGAAACAAGAATGAAGAAAATTTTTTTCGTTGGAAAGTCTAAGGTGTAAAAAAAAAAAGAAAAGAGGGTGAATCAAGGAATAAAGACGACCCATTAAAAGCGGCGTTGATTTATGGAAATGAAACTCTTCAGGCCAAACGTCATGCGTGTTTCGTTTGATTGTTCGGCTTGCTTCATCACCGGAAGTCATGAAATCTAATTCGTATGCGTTTAGCTTTAATCATGAAAAAGGAAAGCAAAAGACTTAGATGAATTGGAAGAAGAAGAAATAGGACAGGAGAGGTGGGGGGAGAATGGAAGAGGAAGGCTTGGAGAAGTGGTGGGGTGGGAGAAATGAGGTTGGGATAGAGGAGAGAAAGGAGAAAAAGAGCACAAAGTGAATAGGAAAAAAAAAACAGAAGATGAAAGTTGACTGGGAGGTAGAAGACGATTCGAAATGAGAGAGGAGGAGAAAGATAAAGAGGAAGAAAAAAAAAAGAAGAAAAGAAGCAAAGATGAAGAGAAAAGAAAAAAGAGAAATGAACAGAAGAAAAGAAAAAGTATTTGAGTTTAAATCCAACAATGCCTAGAAATAAACGAGAAAGAATAAGATGAAGTTGATAATAAAGAAAACTGTGGAAAATAAAGCAGACGTTCACCTGATGAACGGTTTCATCATCCACGGCTTCAGGTATCTGCGGTCAGTACCAAAAGTAAATTCGTAAGTTTCAAATAATAATTGTCGCAAAACCCCAGAATAATAAAAATTAAATAAAATAAAACTTAAGCTTTGTTTTTATGACAGTGAATTGTTATATTAGGTTGGTGCAAAAATAATGACGTAAGAATGTCGTTTTCGACGTTAAAAAATACGAAAAAAAACGACATTATTACGTCATTATTCTGAAACCAACCTTTTCCTTGAATTTCTAATTGTTTATTTATGAGATGAAATACGGAATATTCCACATTTTTATATTTTATCTATTTTATTATTAGTTATTGTTCTTAATCTCTTATTGGCGTTAATATGATCTGCGGAAAGAGCGAGTCTGTTATGTTTTTTTTTTAATATTCATTTATTCGTCCGTATCCTGGTTAAGACGATAAACTACATCCGCGTCCTGGGTAAAGTTGGATATAAATCAGGAGGTTCCAATATCAAGGCCTTGATGATGTTCTCAGGCTAAGATGGGTAAATAAAGTTAACCCCAAACTGGGTCAAAAACACCATGGAAAAATGTAAAAATAGGTTTTAATACCAGAAATATTTTGTAAAAAAATTATTGAGTAATAAATCTTTCAAGAAAAATTATTGCGGGCAATACATTTTTGAAAAAAAGAAGATATTGCCAGCAATACATTTTGAAAAAAAAATATATTACCAGCAATATATTTTTAAAAAAATATTACCAGCCATAAAAATCTTGTCGGCATTAAATAACCCATTGAGGTGTTGATATGCCGTAAAACAAATCAAACCCAACCCAAATCATTTATTCGTTCATTTTTTCATCGAGATTTTAGTATTTTAAAAAATGATTTATCTTTCTTTCTTTCTTTCTTTCTTTCTTTCTTTCTTCCTTTCTTCCTTTCTTCCTTCCTTTCTTCCTTCCCGCGATAAGAACGAATCTTCTGTTAAATACATTTTATTCTTTTTATTCCAATAAATTGGGGTAATATTGTTCATCTGCATTTTATTCTGCCTATTTATCAACTTTATATGTTAGTTTCGTCAATTTACCGACATATCAAATGTTGTTTGGTTGTTTAATGTCTAATATACACTTCGTAAAACAAATTAATAGATATGTAGACCTTCTAGATCTGAACTGGTGGAACAAAGGAATGTAGCTCGTCTGAACAATGGAATTAGCAATAGGATTAAGGGGTTTGGGATGTTTTGTCTTTATAAGAGGGTTTGTACAGGTTTTAAAATAATCCATCACAGACAAGGCCGTATAATCTTCTTTAAAATCTGTCATGGCTGAATAGTGAGGACCGAGCAACAAATGAGAAGATTTGAAAGGGGACTTCCATTTTTTTTCAACCTAATCTGATATTATAATTAGACAAAGCGTGTAGAAGGAACACATAATTTTTATTTTTAGTGTGAGACGATATAATGAGTTGTTTTAGGTTTTGATCCATTAACATTCTCAATAGAAATAGCAAAGGAGTCTCATTAAGAATACAACCGCTCATCAGGACGGCAGCAGATTCGGGGTCTGCTTAGTGGTGATTCTCTGTTAAAGGGTATAAAATAAATATTTTCAAACCGGTTAATATTTATGCTTTTCGTTTGCGGTATTAAATTCCTAACTGAACAACGCTTAAAATACAGCGCTTCTCAAACAGAATCAGTTTTTAGTTGATTTTTAATTGTACCACTCGTGACCTGTTAAGCAAGACTTAACCAACAATGGACGCTCTTTATTTTAGCTTACAGCCACAGAATAATGTTATCACTCACTATGAATAGCAGGCGAGCGAAAGCGTGTCAGAGGGTCAGGTTAGTGACGTCACTAGTCGAAGACGCTTTCTGCCTACTCAGAAGGCGTCAGGACGCAAGCCATAGAGCAATGATAATAAAATTAGTTCTCATCGTGAATTTCTAGAATAAAGACGTTGTTCTAATGAGTTTATTGAGAACTGTTATAATCCTTGCAGGCTCGTATATTATGAATTTGATTTACAATTATAAACTAATTATTAAAAGTAAACTTCAGGAAAATATTCCGCTAATGTAATTTTATTAATCATTTCACCCCATACAAGGCAGTAAAGCCACTAAGACACGAAGGGTTACTGAGTGTGAAATAAGAACAAAGAGGAACATTATTAAGAAGTGAAAGAACAGAAGAGCCGAATGAAAGCTTATTACAAATAAAGAAAATTGAACGATATGTTGAAACTGTAATAGCATAGAACTTACGGTTGCATCTCGCCAATTCAACCCTAAACTGATGAGAACTTGTCACCAATCTAGTATAGCTCTTAAATTCATAATGTCAAGGTACCATAGAAAAGAGTGATATTTATTCATAATTATTTACAAAATATGGCACAAATGGGGAATGGGGAAAAAGACGGTCTTCATTTGTCTTTAATTTAAACTTAACTAGCATATGCATTTTTTGTTTAAAGATAACATGATATTCCATAACAACAAACAATGCATTTTTATCTTTTTCTTTTTACATCCACCATAATTTTCATTGTCTCTAAAAAAAAACCATAATATTATGTACATTGTCAAATTATAAATAAAACAACAATTTAAAAACTAGCCCCAACAATATGAAAATAAAACCACAGAGAAGAGTTTATCCGAAAAATTACTATGAAAGTATTTATAGAAAAGGCACATGAGGAACTACATTATGGCCATGAAAAAGTGACTGGAGCTGAGATGCCAGGTCAGGACTTGTAATATTGCTGATTATTCTTTGAATTTTACCAAGAATCTTACTTATTATAAAACGCAGATTGTGTGTGTGTGTGTGTCTGTAACGTTTATATATTGGATCGGATTTCCTACATTTTTCAATTTGATTTCAACAAAACTTCACAGGACTACATAAAATTACTTTGTGGTGGTTCTAACAGCGCCAAAAATGGGAAAAATATAATTGTTTTTGCACAAAATCAATTTGAAAACACGATTAAGAGACATCGTGAAAATGGAAGGGGACAACTCACATCGGGTTGTTTTGTTTGGGTTCCTTTAAATATGGGAAAATTTCCTATATTTTTCAGCCGATAAAACAAAACTTCACTTTTTTTTTTTTGGCAGGTAGTGTTTCTTATTCTCTTGCACACTTTTTTCTTTATTTTAACATTCAGAATGCTTTAAAAATTCCATTTAAAGACAATTATTTATAATAAAATTCTATTCAATCGGTAGACTCATAACGATTGAAAACAATGTTTTTGTTTGAGTTTGGGTTTGACCAATTCAAAAAAAAAAAAAAAAAAAAAATTAAGACATGCGTGTCCGTTTTAAACAATAATTTAACGATTTTACTGATTGTACGAATACAAACATCGGATAAATTTTTATCTTTAGGGAAAGATAATGAAATCTAAACATACACAAGTCCTAACTAAAAAATAATAACCGGAACGGGAAACTACTTTAAATACACATGGTGTCCAATTTTTTTACTGTATTCAATAAGTAAAAATCATAAATTGTAAAAAGATTATTATTACAGAAAGGCTACTAAATGAATAAGATTTGTTAGATCATAATTAATAAACCCAAATAAAGTTAATATTTTTGTATTAGAAACAACGAGTGGAAAATATATTCAAATCAGAATTCTAATTATGAATCACCACAAGCAAAATATGCAATTTTTTTACTGTATTCAATAAGTAAAAATCATAAATTGTAAAACTAAAAAGATTACAGAAAGGCTACCTACATTTTCAACCGATTTCAACAAAAACTTTTTTTTTTTGGCATGTAGTGTTTCTTATTGTCTTGCACATTTTTTTTTTCTTTATTTTTACATTCAGAATGCTTTAAAAATTCCATTTACAAGACAATTGTTTATAATAAAATTCTATTCAATCGGTAGAGACTCATAACGATTGAAAACAATATTTTTGTTTGAGTTTGGGTTTGACCAATTTGAAAACCAAAAAAAAAAAAAAAAAAAAAAAAAACTAATTCAGACATGCGTGTCCGTCAACCTTAAACAATAATCTTTTGTCAATTTTATTTTTCAGTCTTTATGATGGTGGATACTTGATCTATCTCTTATTGTTAACCAGAATTGTCAACGCCGGGCTCTACTGCTAGTATATATATATATATATATATATATATATATATATATATATATAACATATATATATAAAATATAACAAACGAGGCTTAAAATTAAGCAAATTCAAAATATTGAATTTAAAACAGGGCTCAATAAAAAAGCAGAAATTTAAATTATTTTTTAGGCTTTTAAAATGAAAACATTAGAAATAAAAAATCAATACCCATTCAGAACTGTTCATCTTGTTTCAAAGTTAAAAAACATCGTGATTTCCCTTTTGATGAAACTTTAGGAATATTTTTTTTAACGTTGAACCAAAGCGCAGTTTTTCTTAAATTTATGATGCATATTCTAAATAAATATAACATCAATATATATATATATATATATATATATATATATATATATATATATACAGTAAGCAAACTTTCTTAGCAACAACCTAGCAATGGATTCAATTTTAAAGAATTTAAAAAGAATTTAGACAAGGAAACTGCTATGTTAAAATGAAACAGTTAGAAAGAATCCAAACATTCATGTGCGTGTTTGGACGTTTGAAAAGTGAATTCAAGGAAATTGGTAAGCCCCATACTTTTGGTCTATGCTACATCTAAATTTTTCAAAAATCACCATTCAATTGTGTGCAAAGTATGTGCCTTGTGTGTGTGTGTGTGTGTGTGTGTGTGTGTGTGTGTGTGTGTGTGTGTGTGTGTAAACATGTTTTTGTGGTTTTTTTCTAGTTGACCTTTTTTTCATTAAAAAATTTTAGTGGAATGATTTATCAAAAACTGCCACAAAATGAACTCTTATAACTCAGAGACTGTAAAAGACACATAAAAAGAAATTTTGTTTAATACATAAATGACGAAGGAATGCTTGAAAAAATTTAACCCTAACAGGGAAAACTTTGAGCAAAATTTAGACAAAAAAGACAGCTTGTTCTTACCTAACCAACATGTGTGAATGGATAGCTGAAACAAAGGCAGGGGCCTTATCAAAGAGAGAACAACTGCTAAGGGTCACAATAGATAAGGATTTGGGGAGAGCCATGGTCGGCACGAAGAAGAAGAAGAAGAAGAAGAAGAAGAACAACAACAACAACAACAACAACAACAACAACAACAACAATAATAATAATAATAATAATAATTGATGCTCTATTCTTTTTTTTTAAAAGGCCGCGTCAGACAGTGGCTTAAACTACAAAGGAGGACACAGGTTCGAACCCTGTCGGAGAGCACATTTCTTTATTAAATCTTTCGAATGCCCAGGTCGGTAGACATAATTAACATAATTACAACATTTATTCACGATCTAGACATAATAAATACATCACTCCATAGTTTACCCTTACTTTCACAGAAATAATATAATTAAGAGTATTTTTGAGCGTTATTAAATTTATAAATAAATGTTTGAAAATAAAATCCTTACAGTCTTTTAATAAAGTTAGTTACAAAATTGCATTTATATTTTATAATGTTATTTATATATATATATATATATATATATATATATATATATATATATATATATATATATATATATCCCAATTTAACGTTATTTTTAGATAGATATTTTTTGTGACGTACGGTGGCTGTTAATAATTAAGTATAACTCAAGACTTCAATATTAAGATAAAACAGTATTTAATTACAACCGCAAATAAGTACTTAACAAGAACAAAGCAGTAAAAGTCAACCAAAGATAATTAACCATTTCAGTGAATACCTTGTTAGATGCGCGGCTCGACTTAACGTCCGGTAAATTATAAATCAAAACCCAGATCATCGACGCACAATCATTCACACTAATTCGACTGGATAGTTCCACTCAATAGTCATTTAATAATCACTTCAGTCAGTAGCCTGACACCGCTATATATTCACCTGTCGGAAAACATATATTCCTAAGTCCAGAGTGTCACGTTCGAACCTTGGTAGTTACTCATTTTCTTAATATATCACAGATACTCATATTGGAGTAAATACTCTGTTTATTTAATTACACAGTATTATTATATGAAAGGGTCCATCAAAGACGAAATACGTTGGTAAAGAAAATTAAGGTTCAGCCGCTACAGGGCCAAATATGACAACCAGTACTCCATTTTCGGCCTGAGGAGTCAGGTAAATTACAAAGAAAATATTATATATATATATATATATATATATATATATATAAAATATATATATATATATATATATTGAAAAAAAAATAAATTAAAAAGAGCCAGGAACAACATGCCTAGGTTTCACGTAAACAGGAACTTCAGGGGAATATGGCTAAGGAGAAATGACACTAAACAATTTTTATTAAATTTATTAAATCAAAGATCTGAAATTTTAAATAGGTTTAGGAATAGGAAATCCCGGTTATTGGAATAGAGACTCTGCGGGTTTTTTCCTGTCTTCTTCTGTCACGTGGATTTATGCTAATTAGGTTTTAGTGGTTTTATCAATAAACATTGTTTCGTGTCATTTCCTTTCATTTATTTCATTTCTCCCAGCTCTACTTAGCGTATTGAGTAGTCTAAGTTTTAGCTCTAATTCTCGCTTTTTCTTTTCTTTGTACTAAAAACCTAGGACACAGGACGATTTGCTTCACCCTGTTCGGATGTTTCTAGTTCTTTTTTTTTCCCAATTTTTTCTTCAGGTACCAATTTGTTTTGATATACTTGTAAGTTGTGCTATCCCAGGTTTTTTTTACCACCCAAGTATTACTATTAGTTTTTATATATATATATATATATATATATATATATATATATATATATATATGCACTAATTGTATTACTATTAGTTATATATATATATATGTATTATATTTAGATTATTATACATATATATATATATATATATATATATATATATATATGCATAAATGTCTTTTATATATTAGTTATATATATATATATATATATTGAAAAAATGTATATATATATATTTTATTTTTATATTATATATCATGGTACTTAGAAAGCGCTCAATATCCGAATATAAATAACATATTTGGTTGGATTGATGTGAGTTTGTGACTCTGGGTTTCACGCTTTTGCGATCTAAAAATTCAGGGTCAAGTTGGTTCATATCAAAAAATATATTTATATTATATATATATATATATATATATATATATATATATATATATATATATAAAACTAATTGTATTATTATTAGTTTATATATATATATATATATATATATATATTATTAATCTTTTGTTTCATGGTATTCATAATTATATAGCTAAGTCTTACCATCCGATGAGGTCATTTTATCAAACACTCATGGGTTCTTGTTTCTTCACCGACCATTTTTCTTTCTCATCTTTCGATGTCTTTATATCGCCTTTTTATTTTTGTGGGATAGACCAAATTTGGCACCAAGCAAACAGACGGAAATTCTTCGGTATCGTCTCCTTTCAGTCTGCCAAAGAAAAAAGAATATCGAAAATAAAAAAGAATGTATCTATATATATATATATATATATATATATATATGTGTGTGTGTGTATGTGTGTGTGTGTGTGTGTGTGTGTGTGTGTGTGTGTGTGTGTGTGTGTGTGTGTGTGTGTGCATTGCCTGAAAGCGTCCATTGTCCAACAGATAGAGACTTACCTGAGAGAGGATGATTTTAGAGCTAAAGTAAGTGTAAATGATGTCACTCTGGAGGGGGGTAAACGAAAAACGGAAGTTGATGGCTTACAAAAACCTCATCCACCCCAAATTATAGCGCCAACTGGATGCAGCCCCTAGCGTTAACCTTGAACCGAATCTTAAACAGCCACCTCCTGACCTTAACCCCAGACTTGAAAATAAAATGTTTTGTTTTACTATTTAACTTGAAAATTAAAACATATCAGTGACTGTTTAACGTTGTTGTTTTTTTTCCTTCTTCTCTTCTTTTCTCCCCAAGTTGAGTAAAGTTGAATGAACGTGGCTCAGTCTTCAAATTTATTAATGGCAAGGGTGAAAATATTTTAACGCATGCGCAAAGCGCGATTCGTTCGTATAATTACGGGCATCAAGATATCGTGGAACAATTTCATTTTATGAGGTGATGAAAGGTTTTCGGCCAGTTTCATTTCATAAAATCTGACTGAATAACAAAAGATCAGAATCATTTTTTTTTTCCCGTTATTGCATGATGCTTGGTCGAACCGCAAAGTTTTCAGTGCTCATCTATTCTTTTCAGCACTTCCGAGTATACATTTCGGCACACCCGCTATATTTTTTTATTTACATTTTTTATCATTTCAACTAAAGTAAGGCGATAAAACCACTAAGACTCAAGAGATTACTGAGAGTGAAATAAACGGAGAAAACGTTATTGAGTCAAAAGGACAATAAAAGAACGGGTCTGTCTATATTTCTGAGATGAGGTATTATGTACATTATTTACATTATTAGGACTATTGTCCTCATCTTTGCCGCCATATATATCACAACGTTTCGGCCGTTGTACGATCCGGCCTTCTTCAGGTGGTTGGAATTTCGAACTGAACCCTTTATTACGCTCACTGGGGTAGACTGTTCTAGTTCCACGTGCCATGTTTGATGGATGTCAGTTATCAGTTATCAAGGATACATGGCACAGTGGATAAAGGCGTTGGTTAGATCCAGTGACAGGATCCAAAGAGTGTGAGTTCAATACCCGGTTAAGACAGTGGAGAACTTTCAGAGGGAAATTAGCAGGAGATAACTGACATCCGTTAGACATGGCAGGTGGAACTAGAACAGTCTACCCCAGTAAGAGAAATAAAGGGTTCAGTTCGACATTCCAACCATCTGAAGAAAGCCGGAGCATACAACGAAACCTAATAAATATGGCGACAAAGATGAGGACAATAGTCCGAATAATGTAAAAAAAAGAACAGGTTTTCAAAAGACAGAAGACGATGATTGACATTGCATTTCCAGTTTTTGAAGATCGTATTTGGCAGTAAAGCAGGAAACCGGAAGTGACTTCAGCAGGCGTGAAGTGCTACGGAATAAACAATCAGAATAAAACTTACGGTTATTTTTAGCAATTTCAACAGTAAATTGTCAGCTTACCATATGATGTCTTTTGACCAAATAGAACGAATTCTTGCATACGTGTACGTGCACATGTGTGCGCGTGTTGTGTGAGTGTGCTTGTTTTGTTGTTGTGGTTGTTGTTGTTTTTTCTTCCTTGTCGTTATCCGAATACAGGTGTACTGATAAGTAAGCATATATAAGGTATTATTCAAAAAGAAAATTATACTAAAAACACACCATTGAATATAAAGGTCTTTTAATTCGTTCGAGGGACAACTTTTTTGATTATCTCAATTTATCTTATGAGCCACCAGCCCACAGGTGTTGTTTTCGCTTCCCAACGATGGCACAAGGTCAAGTTTAATTTAGAGACTTCGACGATAGAGTAAAAAAGAACTATGGAATTTCAGTATTGTCTTTTGACACTGATAATTGTTCATATAGACGTGCGATTAGTGCAACGGATATCCCTGTAAAAATTGAAATCGCCGAGTTCAAATCCACGTCCAGACTGTTGCGTTCACTTTTACGCGCTTGAGAAACTCATAAATCCTTCTCTTCTCCCCAAAGGTTGATAAGCCGTAAAAAATAGCAAATCAATCAAGTAAACTGAACCCCTGTTAATTTTTATCAAATTTAGTATTGAAATTGTTTTGATATTAAAGTGTTTAATCTATAGTAATATAAAAAAAAAGATTGTACAGCTCCAGCGATGATTTATTTTAAAGTTTCTTTATTAAATGAGACTTACCATTTACTAAGTTTAACATGGGAATTCAGCGAACCGAGTTCCAGTCAAGTTCGTTAGATTCAATTACGTACAAACAGCCTTGGCAAAGGTATGACGCCATCTATTCTCCCTCCAGCTATGGGTTGAATAGCAGCATAGACATGGTTCTGTAGCCTTGGTTGGCAACTAGTCTACCACAGAAAGAAGTGGCAATCTAGCGCGGGAAAATCTTCTGCTTCGTCAGTCATTAATCGAAATTGATATGATAGCCCAAGCGTGTATCACGTAAAGCACTTAACTTAAAGAGACGACAGATATTTCGGCGAGGAAGATATGGATAGACATGATCAACTAAGCATGTATCACATATGGCACTTAACTGACTTGCACAAGAAAGGCATTGATAATCGAACTCATTATTCAATGAACACGATTGTATGTTGTTTGTTTGTTTGTTTTTACGGCTCACCATTTCCCCTTCTTCTTATCACCTCTTTGTCAGTTATTTATAGTAAGTGAAGAGTGTATTGTGGCTTGTATGAAGAATGCTTTTCTTCGCAAGTGAATATTGCATTAACATTTTTTTCAGAATAACAATGATTTTTTTCAGATGCATGCTCCACTGCATAACCCATAGCTGGCTGAGAAGAGGGGTTCCTACCTTTTCCAAAAAGTATTTGCGTAAAAGTGAATGTAAGAAAGCTGACTGGAATTCGAACTTGGCTCTCTCCATTCCTAGCCGCTAGATATTACACCATCCGCACATACCAGTGAACACAGAAAGCGTTAAAATAGAATAAAGTTCTTGCTTAAAATTTGCGATGCGTAAACGCAATAAACTTTTACTATTTTTTTCCTCGTCATCTGTAATTGATTAACAAAGTTTAATCTCATTATTCTCAAAATATTACCAAATTCTGAAGATGATGTAAATACACATTGAAATATTTATAAAATCAACCACATCTCTTAGTTGTTGGTTAAATTTTAATGAGCTGTGAATATGCATTTAGGGATTAGTTTCATTTCGTATTTTCATAAATGTCGAATATACAAGAGTTTCACAGGGGTTTTTAGTTTAGCGTGTAGGAAGGGAATCAATCTTCGCTTCGGATTTGGTGATAAAATGTCGAAAGGAAATAAACCTTTAAGAATTTAGCGAACATTTACACAGAAATATTACGCGTGCTTTTTACAAGTTTTTGGTTAACTAATATAGAAAAGAAAAAAAGAAATTTGGCTTCATCACAGGTGCAGAGTTATTGGTGGATCATGAAAGCAGTTTAAATTGCAATTCAGGATTTTATTACAAACGGATGATATTCTTATCGAGTTATGGAAACTGAAAATGCATAATCGGTAAAAAAAATACCAATTTATCTGCAAGTTAATAAAATCACACACACACACTCACACACACACACATATATATATATATATATATATATATATATATATATATATATATATATATATATATATATATATATATATATATGTACGGTACTTAGTGGAAAGCGCTCAATATCATTAGTAGAGCTAACATAATAATATTCATACGACTTATTATATATATGTGTGTGTGTGTGTGCAAGCGCGCTCTCGCACGCCCGCGTACGCGTGTGTATGTTCGCGCGTGTGTCTGTGTGCGTGTTAGATTAGGAAAATACTCCAGAGTACCTCAATCGAAACGTATAAAAATATAAAATCTGCTCATGGATTTTTTTTTTTAATATCTCCATTCCTGAAAAATTACTCTACTCAAGCCAACATGCATGTCTATTTAAATGTTAAAAATTAAAAGAAAACACTTACATTTCTAACCTTCTGTTATTTAATATATATATATATATATATATATATATATATATATATATATATATATATATATATATGGCATTCAACATCATCACTTGATAAGACACCGGAGGTGTTGAAACAAAATAGCTATTTTTTTGTAGTTATTTTATAACATATTTGTTATAATTTTTAAATAAATAATTATATCTGCTCTACTCTGTACTGATCCCTCTTTTAAGAATAGTAATTGTTGGTTATTGGAATTTATTCCGTATACACCAATCATATACTTATGTGTATATATATATATATATATATATATATATATATATATATATATATATATATTAAAAAATTATAAGCACTATATTTATTTTAGCATTGGAGACATTTTCAAATTCTCAGATATTTTTCCGTGTATTACAATCAAAAATGAAGAAAATGCACTGTGACAGTAAAATTTACATTTTATTTACTTTTGCAAGTAATTTTCACCGTTACAGTGCATTTCTCATTTGGTTGTAATAATACGGAAAAAAATATCCGTCAATATGAACGTATTATGCTAAAAATAAGCACACATAATGTTTATACTTTATTTAATCAGACAGGCCTAATAGAGAATTTGCTGCCTAAATACACACACACACACATATATATATATATATAAATGCATCCCATACTAAAATAATTTAAATATTTAATGCAATAAAATAATCCAACACCAATTACTCACTTTCTTTTATTAGACATTAAATTATGTCACTTAGCATCCACCTTAATTTACCTGGCCATTCCAGTTAATATAAGCACTAATACCATTCAATTGGGATCACAAAACGACATCTTAAAAGACAACAGTGAAAAAAATTAACAAAAGTCAAAGTTGAATTGGCGAGATGTAACCAGAAGATCTATGTTAACAAGTTGTTTTTTTTTTGTTGTTGTTGTTGTTTTTCTTTTTTCGTGAACTTCATGCTGGTTTTTTTTCCGGGGGGGGGGCTTCATGCTTTTCAGCGAACTTTAATCTTCAAAAATTTAAATGAAATGTCAATCTATATCTACTGTCTTTTTGATTACTCTTCTATTGTTCTTGTTCCTTAATAATGTTTCTCTTTTTTCTTATTCTTTCACACTCAGTAACCCCTTGTATCTTAGTGGCTTTACTGCCTTGCTTGGTGTGAAATTGATTATAAAAATTTTGTCAAATGCTTGATGTAATCTATAAAACATAACTGCACATCCTTCTATTTGTATTGCTCTCTCTCACTCTCACTCTCTTTACTCTCTCACTATCTATATATCTCTCTCACTATCTCACTATCTCTCTCTCTCCTCTCTCTCTCACTCTCTCTCTCATTCTCTCTCTCATTGAATTTCGAATTTCACCTCTCTCTTTCTCTCATTCTATAATTCTCTCCATCCTCTCTCTCTCTCCCTCTCTCTTTTTCTCTCAATGTAAATTCTCTCTCATTTCTCTCACTCTATCACTCTCTCATCCTCTCTCTCTCTCTTTCTCTCTTTGGAAACTCTCTCTCATTCTCTCTCATTCTCTCTCACTCAATTCATTCAATTCTCTCTCCTTCTCTTTATACTCTCTCCATCTCTCTCATTTCTCTCTCCTCTCTCCTCTCTCACTCTCTTTCTCTCAAAAACGAAAGGATCTCTCACTTTTTCACTCATTCTCTCAATCTCATTCTATTATCACACTCTCTCATTCTCTCTCTCTCATTCATTCTCTCACTCTCTCCCACTCTCTCTTTCTCTCTCTCATTCTCTCTCTCTCTCTCTCTCTCTCTCTCACTGATATCATTCTAATTGTAAATATTGCCCTTCTTATTCTGTTCTTAAAGAAAAACTGCATCATTCTTTTATAAGGCAACAGTCTTGTCGGAAAACTTTGGGGGTTAAAATCAACCTAGACTTTATGAATTTAAGCACAACACTAGATTGGCGTCAAGGGTTTCATTAATTCATCAGTTGAATTGGTTAGATGTAACCGGAAGTTCTATGCTCACAGTTTTTTTCTATACTTTTTGCTGATGGTACTCTCTTCCAGCTCAACCTTTCCATAAACTTTAATCTTCAAACATTTAAGTGCAATGTCAATCTTTATCTACTGCCTTCCTGATTACTCTTCTATTGTTCCTTTTAAATCTTGACTTCTTCAAGTCTAGAATTAACTATCTTTCCTGATATCTTGCTCTCACTTACACTAATACAGCTTCACATACACTCTACCTTGAGTGGCTTTTGGGGCTTGCATTGGGTGAACATTAGGAAAAAATAATGTTTCTCTTTTTTTCTTATTCTTTCACACTCAGTAACCCCTTGTCTTTTAGTAGCTTAGCTGCCTTGCACGGAGACATATTAAGAAAGAAATCTAAAGAATTGGCTAAAAGTGCTTGGAATACTACGAACAATTTTTACACTTCCATACCCCAACGATATGTAAAAATTTAAGAATACGAGAAAACTCAATAAAAATTCATCAAATGTTCCTGGTCTGTCATCTTTAACGATACATGTTTTAAAGAAAGGTCGCTACTCAAATATACATTACACACACATGTATATGTGTATGTATGTGTGTGTGTGATTTTATAAACATGTATTGTAATTGATATTTTGTAACTATAGTTTCACTAAACAAGCTGACATCAGGAATAGATATCCCACACTAACAAATAATTATAGTAAGAAAAGATGGTTTCATGCCATTTCTAAAGGCATCAATGCGAATGTAAACGTAACAGCCTAGTCTCATTTTTGAACCCGGCTCCGCGCAGATATACGTTACACTAAGGTATAAGTACTATAACGAATATATATATATATATATATATATATATATATATATATATAAATGTTAGCCTCACGGAAGAGCTGTAATACAGTGTAACAGTCTGTATGACTTTCTCTCTTTCTCTCTAATATATATATATATATATATATATATATATATATATATATATATATATATATATATAAAAGTAAAAGAATGAATAGCAAGATTTTTAGCGTTCAAAATATTAATTTAAAACGGGTCAATAATAAAAGTAGAGCAATAAATATCTATTAATTATGCAGTGTTACATTAGAAAATTGTTCTAACGTAATACTGTTTATAATAAATACATATATATATATATATATATATATATATATATATATATATATAATGCTACAAATATAGTTTTTTAACTGTATGCTATATTTATGGCTAAATATTAGAGATAGAGCTTTTGTAAATATAGATTATAAAATTGGACACTGAGATTAACACCTGACAGTGATTTGTTTTAGGATTCAAAGTAATCTTCTGGCCATGTGTGTTGTGTTTTGGCTCAAGTATGGGGCATTGTGGGTAGAAGGTCTGTTATTCTACCGGTTATTGGGTAAGTGGTAACTGTTATATTTCAAATTATTCTAGAGGCTAGTGAGTTGGAATAATTGTCTATACGAATGCAGTTATTTACAACAATTTTATGCTGTTCTTTGTAAACGTTTTACTCGTTATCTATTATTTGTTACTGATTATTATTACATTTACTTGTGCATTCGTTAATTTGTTTATTATTAACTTAAATTGTTTATTTATTTACTCGGATTTTTTTCTCGATTCTTGGTTATGTTATTTGTTTACTTTAAAGTATTAACTTTGTCTAAAGTATGTTGTATTATCTGCCTTGTATATATTCGCATTTATCCTCGTATTATTTTATAGGGTATTCGCTTACAGTTTCCGACTTGAAAGTAAAGGAGTAAAAATTCGTTTTCGTGTCTACATTTTCAGATAAGTTCTGATCGTTTATTTAGTAATTTGTATTGGTCTGGGAAGGTAATTATAGCTATTTTCACCTTCAAATCGAGTTTACAGTTTTGGGATTTATTATTGTAGGTTAATGCTGTTTTCCTTATTTTCCATGCTATTTTGGTGTACTTTGGTTTTTGTTTTAATTCTTCATATATACTTAGAAAGCATTGTTTTGTTCCCGTATTTACTATTTGTAAAGGATGTTTTGTATGCGTAGTTTCTCTGTTTCCAGAATCCTTCAGTTACTCCTATGTATATTTTTTCATTATTTGCTGACCTCAGTGTCCACTTTTATATTTATATTTACACCTTAATATTCGCACATCAGGGAAAAGACTCCGGGGTTACCCTCTTCGAAGATACAGGGACTAACTCAAAAAAACACAGCACTTGAGCCTTTAGCGTTATGAAACACGCACAAGACCCTGCCAACTGGCGATGATCCATTACCATCGAAACCAACAATTTTGACGCCATCAGAAGTGAAAAGGAAGGAGTCAAAATCAACATGGTTCTCCACCAAAATTATTATGCAGTAAATGCCATCGACCTTTCTATGCAAGAATTGGTCTACTTAGACATCATCATAAAGAAATCGATCAGAAAAGTAGAAATTAAATTCTTGGATACGAGATAATATATGACGATGATATATATATATATATATATATATATATATATATATATGAAGAAAAATATATACGGTAAAAACAAACAAAAATCCTTATATACAATTATGTTGTTTTAATGTTAATATGTCAACGTCGGACGTTTCGGTCTAATAAACCATCTTCAGGACATATTCATAAACGGAGCGCTGATCTTATAAAACTTTCAGTTATTTGTTTGGATAAGTCTTGTTCTTATGTACATCGTCTTTGTCATGTTGTATTGATAATGTTATAATTTATGAATATGTCCTGAAGATGGTTTATTAGACCGAAACGTCCGACGTTGACATATCAACATTAAAACAACATAATTGTATATAAGGATTTTTGTTTGTTTTTTCCGTATATATTTTTCTTCATACTGTCGGATTTATATCCATATATTTATATATATATATATATATATATATATATATATATATATATATATATGTGTGTGTGTGTGTGTGTGTGTGTGTGTGTGTGTGTGTGCGTGCGTGTGTGTGTGTGTGTGTGTGTGTGAATTGTTTTCAGATAGAGTGTATTTTAAATGAATAAAAAGACAAGAGCAAAACCTATTCTCAACCGAAGCGTTTCGTCCTCTGAGGGAATTTATCAACGCAAATGTAGGATTTATTTTGTTGCATGTGTTTATATACAAGAGCAAGGTTGTCATTTGATGAAACAAAATACCATAATTTAAAATCTGGTAAGGCAAATTAATGCACTTTGGGTCCTTCACATGTTTTGACTGACTTTTCAACCACCTGATGAATAGTCATGAAAAGTCCCAAATTTAAATACTTTGATAAACCAATGATATCCTTGTAAATAGGCAGTTTTAGAACATTTTTTTTTTAAATGATACCGTGATTTAATATAAACGAAAATGTATCCTACCTAGGGCAATAGAGCTTTAATCTATTTCAAAGTGTTCTCCTTGAGATATTACAGGCTTATTTCAATATTTTTTCCACTTTAAAAAAAAAAAAATAACAGGTCTACAAATTCCTTTCCCACGTAGCCATTTACTAAGTGTATCGTAGACATGGCACAAGACCAAAAGTCTGGAGCACCTAATTAGGATCGAACTCACTACTCAGTCGTAATGGAACAAGCGAGACAAGCTTGCTCTCTATGACACCACGTCGAAATGGCCAATGATTTTATAAGCATAGCGTAGATCTGGCACAAGGCCGACAGAGTGGCGCACCTAGTGAGGATCAAACTTATTACTCAGTTGTAATTGATCTAGCAAGACAAGCTGGGTAACCATTCCACCATGTTAAAGTACAATTTAATTTGCTAAGCGAAGCTTAGATATGGCACAAGTCCGGAGGTAAGGAGCACCTAGTGAGGATCGAACTCACTACTGAGTAGTAATTGATCTAGCGAGACAATTTTGCTAACCATTACACCACGTCAAAGTGCCGAAGTCATTTCACATATACGTTAAATACGTAAGACAATGTAGAAAATGTTTAATTTTTTGAAAATCACGCTCACCTTAATCTCTACCAAGCTCCTCCCTCTCAGTAGAGTTTTTTTTTTTTTTAGGAAGAGCCAGAGATATCAGCGAACTATATCTGGGGTGGTTGAAAGACTTGGGTGATCTGATGCCTTGGCTAAATAACCCTACGCAAGACGCGAGGAATGTGCTGTCGATATTTTCAAAATAGCTGGATACTTTTCTGGACATACCTCGCAAGGGCAATATATATGAAATAACGTAGGTCTGTGTGCGTGAGTGTGTTTGTCCATGTTTTTATACCTAAAAATATATATATATATATATATATATATATATATATATATATATATATATAATGTATGTGTATATGCGTTTGTGTGCATGGTTTTGTGTGTAAAAGCGACCTGATAAAAAGTGAATGATAAAACAAAGAAACGAGTATATATGATTAACGAAAACCTCAACATATATGAATGTGTGTACATGTATTTATAATGTCTCACTTGTATTTTTTACAACTCCTTTTCAGCCTCTGCTCTTCCCATCCACTCCTCTGACCTATATATATATATATATATATATATATATATATATATATATATATAGAGAGAGAGAGAGAGAGAGAGAGTTACATATGAAAGTGAAGCATATGGTTTTTGTATATAAATGACATATGACACTACTTTTCAAGTTACCAGTTGAAATCCGTCCTTCTATTCGGGGCCATATCCAGAACGACTGTTTGTGTACGTGCGACATTAGAAGACTATGTGGTTTAACAGGTGAGCTATGTTTCTGCTGCAGAGATGGAACCAAATGAGGCTAGAAAAAAATGGCAAGAAAGAACAACGTCTAGTATTATGTAAGACTCTCGTGCAGAGTGTCATATCCAAAACTATTGCAGCGTGATTACTTTTATCATAAAATGTTTATTCTCAGTGATAACTGTCACAATGAATATTTAGTCCATTGCTTATTGAAGACTTCAGCTTTTAGTCTCTTGAGGTTTAGGAAGTTTCAATCCTGGGTATGACGCTTAAGTATATCCGGCAGCAAGGCATCTGATCGGGAGGTTTTGAAGAGCATGGAACCACCTCTTAATTGCTGTTGGTGCCAGGTTCACCCTGACCCTGGGCGGTAGCACCTGTTAGGGCCCCAGCTATGGGCAAATAGTGAACCCCCAAACAAAAACACTATGAAAATATAAAGATAAATTTTATATTAAAAATACCAGAAATACACACATACTAAAAATTGTAGCGATTTCACCCAAAGCTCGTCTAAAATACAGCCAAATAACCAATAGTTTAAATTCATAGAGTCTAGGTACCCTCAGGCAGAGCTCATCCGAACACTTGCATTTTATAAATGTTTTCTTATAAAACATTAATTCCGAAAATAGACTTCTCAAGTCCACTGTTTTCGTTCTTTCAAATACTGGTGGGAGTTTCCTTCCAAGCTTTTTGTTTAAGGTACTATTGAAAGTCAACATCTTGATTATACAACTATTTCTCAATTTTTGTTGCTGATGCAAGGTAAAAGAAAAAAAAGAGTAAACAGGTCTTTTTTTGTTATTTATGTTAGAAGTGATGTGTTTTTTTTTCTATTTGGTAGAGCTCTTTAGGCTAGAAAGCCCTGTCTTCCTTTCTCTTTAAGGAATAATTATGGTTTCATGCCAACAGAACGTAACAAACTCGGTCAGAATTTGAACCTGGCCCGCTGAATCCATTTTAAGTGCTGTTGACAGTTACACCACCGGCACATATTTGTGCTTGCCTGAATATAAAGCTGTCTATCTTAATTTATGAGTGCTTCTGAGTACGATGAGACTATCAATGCATATCTGAGTGAACCTATGTAAAATTGATTGATTTGTTTTTTACGGCTTATCAACCCTTTGTGGGTTATTTAAAACTGAAACATATTTTGAATTCTAAGAATAATTCTTTTATTTTTGCCAGTAAATATTGCATCGACAACTATTTAACCCATAGTTAAGAGGAATAGATGAACTCCTAGCTTTTCCAAAGTTATAAGTTAATGTAAATAACCTGACTGTAATTCGAACTCTCCTTTCCGAGTTCGAATTCTGAGCCACTATCCCTTGCAACACCTGAATATCCATGGATATATGTAGAAATACTTTTATACGTCTTTACCTATTTGTTCGCTCCTTGTCAGGAGAAACCATCATTAGATCCGACGAGCTTTAGAGAAACTCAGCCATGGAATGCGTCTCCCGATCAAAGCCGAATAGTGCCTTATAAACTCAAATGCTTCCCCGAGTCTCAAAATTTCATATCTGCTTGGTTTCGTATCCGAACGTAAACAAAGCAATTTCTAAAGAAGTAGTGGATTTTTTATTTGTTAATCCGACAGTTTTATTCACTTTAAACTTTATTTTAGTGGATACTCATATTTGAGTAGACGTTCCGTTTATTTGTTAAACAGTATATTTGCTTATTTATTATCGTCTGCTGGCCTGAATATTCGAGAAATATTAAATAAATTATATGCCCTACTACGGCCGGATTCGAACCTGCGTCCCTCTTTGCAGGAGAAATCGTCGTTAAACAGTAGATGAAAATAGGTAAATATACTGTTTAATTAATGAACGGGGCGTCTACTCAAATATGGGTAGCCACTAAAATAACGTTTAAACTGATAATATATTTGCATATAACACTTCTTGCCAGTGGGACACTTCGGCGTGGTGTCATGATTAGTAAACTTGTTTCACTAGATCCATTACGGTTTAGATGTGTCGTCGATCGTCACTGGGTTCCCCACAATTTCGGCCTTGTGCCACATCTAAGCTACGCTTAGAAAATCATTTAAGCACTTCGACATGGTGTAATACTTAGCAAGCTTGTCTCGCCATAACAATTCCTATTGTGTAGTGAGTTTGATCCACACTAGGTGCCTCATACTTTCGGCCTTGTGCCACATCTACGCTACGCTTAGTAAATCACTTCAAGGCACTTCAAAGTGGTGTAAAGTTTAGCAAGCTTGTCTCGCCATATCAATTTCTACTGTATAGTAAGTTCGATCCTCACAAGGTGCCCCATATTTTCGGCTTTGTACCACACCTAAGTTCCACTTAGAAAATCACTATAAGACTTCTCCTCTGTGGAACTCTCTTCCGGCTTTTTCTTGTTTCCCAACCAAGTCAATTATTCAAAAATTTAAATGCAATGTCAATCGTTATCTGCTGTCTTCTTGATTCCTCTTCTTTTATTGTTCTCGCTCCTTAATAATTTTCTTTTTCTTTTTCTTATTCTTTTACACTCAGTAACCCCTTGTATCTTAGTGGATTTATTGCCTTGCTTGGGGTGAAATGATTAAAAAGAACTGTAGCTTTGATTGTTTCCCTAGGTATGCAGTGTTTTTTTGTTTTTTTATGTGGTTGAATGTGCCAACGCAGGTTTCCAAGTGTGTATGCTTTGGCAGTTATATACCAAAACAACTGCTGAACAAGTGTGATGTTTTAATATTTACTTGTCACAGTGTGCAATGTTGTGTTTGTAGAAAATACGTGTGTATGTGTGTACGCGCGCATGTGTGTGTATCTGTGTGTCTTCGTCCGATTTCTAACCACCAAGAGGTGAACAGACAAATCTCAGTGTGACTGGATGTTGTTTTTTTGTGTGTGTGTGTGTGTGTGTGTGTGTGTGTGTGTGTGTGTGTGTGTGTGTGTGTGTGTGTGTTGTTGTTGTTGTTGCTATTTTTTAAAAGGCCTCTGTTAAAATATGTGGCTCCGAAAAGACTCTTCATAACGAAACCTCACGACACGCTCACCCTCTGTACACCGTTCATCTTTGACCCCCTTGTCGTAGCATTCAAAATTTCCCATTCATACAGGCAACGTCACCTCGGGGCAATAGAAAGCTAGTCATAACATCGCACTGAAGGGCACTCTGGATAGATCAGAAAGCTCCCGTTTATTTCCACTGTTTACTTGATTATACGGCAATTTCTTTGACCTGCCAATTTTAATAGCCCCACTCTCTCCACAAGAAAAGAAAAGAAATGGAAAGCAATGGAAATGGGGAGCAAATAAAAATGTGGGGAGCAAATAGAAGTGGGGAGCAAACAGAAATGGGGAGCAAAAAAAAAATGTAGGGATCGAATAGAAATGGAGACCAAACAGAAAAATGGGGAGCAAAAGGAAATAGGGAGCAGACAGAAATGTAGGGATCCAATAGAAATGGAGAGCAAACAGAAATGTGGGGAGCAAATAGAAATGGGGAGCAAATTGAAATGTGGGGATCAAATAGAAATGTGGGGAGCAAATAGAAATGGAGACCAAATATAAATGTGGGGATCAATAGTAGAAAGCGTTGCAAAAAATGCGCCAACGAAAAAATAAATAATTTTGTGTACAAATGCTGGCAAGATTAAATCCTTTTATTCAATCTCAATCCCGGCTCGATGCATATTTTGCATGGCACGCTTTGAAATAATTTTTTTCTGCGGCATGATAATTTGTGCGAGTTTAGTGTACCAAACAACAGTGCCGCCATGATTAAGTTATTTCTGTTATTTTTTGTTGATAGGATACAGCTGCTGGACATATAAATATGCATTAAATGTTTCATTGCGTTTTAATAAGTCTAAATAAACAATAACCCGATGATCCTATCACACGCATATCATGGAACTCAAATTTGGATGTCGTTTGTAGAAATTTACCCTTGTAATATGATACATCCAAAGAAAGGTTAGTTAGGACGATATTTTCGTCATTTAACTGAATTAGCTAAATGTCAATTACTTATGACTGAAACAAATATCTTAAAACCACCTCCCTTTACATTATTTGAACCGGTTTGTTCATTAAAGTTATATAAAAAAAAAATCAGGTCTTGTTCCCCCAGTTCGTAACGGTACGCAGTGATCAATGACACAAGTATAGTTTCAAACTTGACATTTGTAAATAAAAACAAAGGACAGATAACTCTTTAAAAAGTCAGGGATCATTATGACTGTATTTATATGATAAACTCTAATGTCTAAAATGGTTTTTTAAAAAATCAATATTAATCAAATGTTAATCTACAAAAGAGCCCCCCTCCCAACCAAAAAGAATTCCTCTGAGTGAACCTGTCAATTAAAGGAATATACTTTTAGAGGGGCCCATAATCAATTACCATTGATCAAACATTAGATTAAAGAGTATTTTGATTAACCTAAAATCAAGTCAATGTTCTTAAATAGTCTCATCAGATCGATACTTTCATATGTATGCCATACAAGTCATCAAACTCGTTCATCAATATACAAACTGTCGGCGATAGACAACCTCTTTTCCAAAGTAGTTAAAAATGGCTCGGAGCGAGTGAAGGGTATAGGTTTCAGCGAGCACACCATCCTCATGGACTGGCGTTATAGAATCACACACCAAGAAACTGTACCAGAAACCATGTCAATTAAGGACTTTCAATGGCAGCAACAACTAAAATGGATATCATATGTAACATGAAGAGAAAATAATGACATAATAATAAGGTTGATATTGCACACCACTTCAAATAGAAGGTTAGGAAAGAAAGATCGATAACAGTTACTGGATTTGAGAAACCTGTTTTACTGAAAAATTGGCTTAAAACAAAGAAACTACAAATTTCTATCGACGGTATCAATGGCTACGTGATCTAGAAATACCTAAGAAAAGGGCTAATAGTACCGTTAGAGATTAGGAAAAGAGATACTACACTTTGATCCCAGCCAAGGAGTGAAGAAAAGCGTAAGCAAGCAAGATCGCTGCTCGATCAATGAAAGCCAAAAGTTTCCTTATAAGAAAACGGCTAATATTAATATTACAATTTATGTGGAGTAATGGATTGCGGCTCCGATTGGGGAATCGGAGAGCCGAGTTCGAATTTCAATCGAGTTCATTATATTCACTTACTTGCTAATATCCTTGGGAAAGATATGAATGTATGTCTTCTTCTCTCAGCTATGGGTAATTAACAGGACAGGGTGGGTTCTTTTGCGTGGGAGGGCAACCAGTCTAAGAAGAGGAAAGCTCTGAATTCAGACCAACCTGGAGAGGGTTGCGCTCCGTCAGGCTATCTTGCTCAAAACATTCCACTTCTACTGCGGCTGCAGTACATGTGCTGCCCCTTAGACCTTAATGGTTACGGGTCTCATGATTGGGATTACCATTGTTAGCGATGATTCCC
Organism: Acanthosepion pharaonis; assembly: GCA_903632075.3. Classification (NCBI taxonomy): domain Eukaryota; kingdom Metazoa; phylum Mollusca; class Cephalopoda; order Sepiida; family Sepiidae; genus Acanthosepion; species Acanthosepion pharaonis. Next base: position 154,889 of record CAHIKZ030001551.1, read on the forward strand.
TTATCAGAAAAAAAAACCCTTTGCGTTCAAAATATAATTTAAAGAAATGTCCACGTAAGTACAGTCTCAAAATGGACATTTGTAAATAAAAAAAACTATATACAGTGTAACCCGGATATAAGAGAGTTGTCGGGACCGGAGAAGAAGTCTCTTATATCCGGGTTTCTTTTATATCCGGGTTTGGTCTATTTTATATACATTAACACAGGCTCTAATTTGGGACCAGAGAAAATTTCTTATATCCGGGTTTCTCTTATATCAGGGTCTCTTATATCCGGGTTACACTGTATAACTTTTTAAGAAGTCAGGGATCGATTCTAAGGAAGGCCTAATGAATACTAATCTACACCCTTGTAATATATTATCAACTCTAAGTAGAAGCCTTATTTTACTAATTTAACTTTAGCACTGAAAAACGTTTATTTTATTGTGATGGATGGTTACAAATGAGAGGGGAGATGGGAGGTGTTTATTTCATTACGACACCCGCCCCCACAAAAAAAATCCTATTTTTTGCGAACGGGCCAGTCAATTTAAGTGGTGTCTTTTATACTTTGGCAAAGGCCTACAATAAATTGCAATTCGTCAACGACTACAATAAAAATGATTCCTTTAGCTGAAAAAATACCTTCAAGTTCAATCTGTAGCAACAAAAAAAAGTAAAAGAAAAAGCGTCCATTTTATTCTATCTCCATTCAGATAGGAATAAAAACTCCTTTTTACGTTCTTTACAAGAGCAATGTTACTTTACGGCCGTTAATCGTTCATCGTAGTGTACGCTGCGGAGGGAGGTTTTTAAAAAAAAATCAGTTAAAAAAAATGTCGCACGTTTTGGAAATTTGAGCGCGCGTCTTTTGAAAGACCGATAAAAATTATAAACATTTAAAACAAAACCAATAACATAATGACGGTAAGCGTTAGTGAAAAGGTGAATGGGCTGGGAGGGTGTAACAATGGGATTTTAAGAAAGAATTTTAAAATCAAGCCGAAATAACCTCATTTCCCCACCTCCTCCACAGTACATAGTTGATAATGCATCGGATTTGTTTATTATTCCTCGTCTTGCCTGAAGGAGAGCATGGTCTTCGTCATGCTTAGACGTACGAACTCTCGCGAGATTTCAAATCGACGTGATTTCCGCCAAATGACGCGACAAAATCGTCTCAGGAATGTCTTCGCCGCAGGAAATGAAATAATTCCCCTCCCCCCATCTCCCTTTCTCTCACTGTCTTTTTCTGTCTGCTTCAATACTTCCCTATGTTGTGCATCTTGTCCTCACCGCGATAAAATAAAAAAAAAGTCTACCTTTCATCCTAGCTCTCCCGTTACCATTACTCTCCTTTTAACTGTCTCTCTTTTGAAATAACACTCCTCTGTTACTTCTCTCTTCTCATTGTCTCTTTCTCAATTTATCTACTCTCGTGACAATATCTCTCCCTCAAAACGTATTCTCTATTCATTTTCACTCTGTCTCTCTTCTTTTATTTTATATTTACTTCTTTAGAGAGAGAGAGAGTCTCTTTCATCGCTTTCTCTTCGCAAAATACCTAATTTTTATCCTCTTCTTTTTTCTTTCGCTCTTTAACCATCACATTTAATTCTTTACCTCTCTCTTTCACTTTTTCTCTTTCTCTCTCTCTCTCTCGACACTTTCACTGCTTTCTCTTCTCTTTATCCTCTTTCTTATTCTTTCCCATCACATTTAACTCTCTCTCTCTTTCACACATACACACACACACACTCTCTCGCTCTCTCTCTCTCTCTCTCTCTCTCTCTCTCACTAAACTTCATTTTAAAAATCTCTCTCGTCTACTCTCACCCTTTTTTCTCTCTTATTTATCTACTCATCTCACATCACTACTTTCGGGTCTTATTCTTTCTCTTTTTACTTCTCTCTATTACTCTTTATCTCATATTTACTTTATATTTACATCTCTCTCTCTCTCTCTCTCTCTTTCTCTCACTTGCAATAGCTACTCTTTTCCTACTTACCCTCTATAAAAAGCCCTATTTCATATCCTTATTCTTTTTCTTTCGTACTTTATCTCTCTCTCTCTCTCTCTCTCTCTATCTATCTATCTATCTATCTATCTCACTCACATTTTCTGGAGAGTTTCTTTTACTCTCCCTGTTACTATATTTTTCGCTCTTTCTCTCCCGTTTATAGACTCCTTTCACAATGACTCTCTCCCTCCTTATTCTATATTTACTTCTCTCTCTCTCTCTCTCTCTCTCTCTCTCTCTCTATCTATCTATATCAGACAACTTCAGAAAGCTCTCTGTTCTATACTCCCTGTCTCTATCTCTTTCTCTTCCTCCAAAATTGTTTTCATTTTTCCCTCTTTCCCAGTATCTACCTATTTTTCCTGCTTTCTCTCCATAAAACTTTCTAACTTTTATCTTCATTCTTTTTCTCTTTAACCATAACGTTCAACTCTCTCTCTCTCTCTCTCTTTTTCTCTCTCTCTCTCTCTCTTTCTCTCTCTTTCTCTCTCTCTCTCACTCACTCACATTTTCTGGAGTTTCTCTCTCTCTCTCTCTCTCTCTCTCTATCTATCTATCTATCTATCTATCTATCTATCTATCTCAAACCTTTTCAGGAAGCCCTCTTTTCTATACTCACTATTTCTATCTCTTTCTCTTCGTCGATATTTTTTTTTCTTATTTTTCTCTCTTTCCCAGTATCTACTTCTTTTTCTACTTTCTCTCCATAAAATTTTCTTTTATCTTCATTCTTTTTCTCTTTAACCATAACGTTCAACTCTCTCTCTCTCTCTCTCTCTCTCTTTCTCTCTCTCTTTCTCTCTCTCTCTCACTCACTCACATTTTCTGGAGGTTCTCTCTTTTCTCTCTCTCTCTCTCTCTCTATCTATCTATCTATCTATCTATCTCAAACCTTTTCAGGAAGCCCTCTTTTCTATACTCACTATTTCTATCTCTTTCTCTTCGTCGATATTTTTTTTTTCTTATTTTTCTCTCTTTCCCAGGATCTACTTTTTTTCTACTTTCTCTCCATAAAATTTTCTTTTATCTTCATTCTTTTTCTCTTTAACCATAACGTTCAACTCTCTCTCTTTCTCTTTTCTCTTTCTCTTTCTCTCTTTTCTCTCTCACTCTTTCACATTTTCTGGAGTTTTCTCTTTCTCTCTCTCTCTCTCTCTATCTATCTATCTATCTATCTATCTATCTATCTATCAAACCTTTTCAGGAAGCCCTCTTTTCTATACTCACTATTTCTATCTCTTTCTCTTCGTCGATATTTTTTTTTTCTTATTTTTCTCTCTTTCCCAGTATCTACTTCTTTTTCTACTTTCTCTCCATAAAATTTTCTATCTTCATTCTTTTTCTCTTTAACCATAATATTCAACTCTTTCACTCTCTCTCTCTCTCTCATTTTTACACATCTTCAGAATTTGTGTTTATCTCTCTCTCTCTCTCTCTCTCTCTCTCTCTCTCTTAAATTCACCTTTTTCTTAATATTGCTGAATTCCACTCTCTCTATATATTTCTTTCTTTCCTAAATCCTGATTTACTGTCTTCTCCTTCTTTATTTTCTCTTTCTCTTTCCTTCCTCATTAAAAGTAACCGTCACAATTCCATTTTAAATTATATATTCCAGTGGATCAAACATATTTTCGGTTTTTTAAACACTTTTTTAATTAATAATTTTAATTTTCAAGCTCATGAGTAAAGTTAGATAAGAATCTGACGGAACATGAAATATATAAAACAATTTCGATTTTGATTGAATTGCTTCATAAAAATGCTTTTTGTTAAGCAAAACGAAACGTAATTCATCTTAAACGGCTGTGCGTTTCGTTTTTTGTTGCTGTTTTTTTTTTTTTTTTTCATTATTATTTTAACTCTATCGTCATAGACATTAGATTTTAACTTTCCATAAATGTAAACAGTGCTCCCAAAAATACATCGATAAAACATCTCGAAATTTAAAGAAAAATATGCGTATATAAATGAGACTTAGATTTAAAAGAAAACACACACTAAACTTGTTTTTTTATTTTTTATCACAATTTTGGACTGAAAAATGTAGTTTTAATTTTAATTCATTCGTCATAGACATTTTATTTCAAAACTTTCTTTAAATGAAATAAACAGATGCTCCCTAAAAAAAATAGAATAATTCCGTTATTTTTTATTTACTTTTTTTTCGTTATTATTTTCCAATGAAACATGACCCAGTGCACATGTCATTATTTCGTATGTCCATTTCACGAAGTCGTTTCTTGCAGATTGACCGCAGATTCTCGACTGGATTTAAAGAGTTTAAAGGAGAGTTTCCGGGCCCGTCTATAGTACTTTGATTTGCTCATTGGTAAGACCTGCCAGTCTGTTCGTGCAGTGTTACAATTTTCGTATGCTTCCTTACAGTAATGTCCATCGCAGACAATGGCTGTAGGACAACTAATCGACAGTTGAGACAGTAGTGTCTGAGCATGATAAAAGTCTGATGCAATCACGGGTGTTGCACTATTTTTCAAGACCAAACAAATTTCATCATACACCTCGAAAATAGATCCATATTACTGTACACCACTGTAAATGACCTAATCTGAGATAAAAAAAAAAAATAGAAATCGATTACACCCTATCACTCCAGTGGGTTAAAACTAACCGTATGATGAAAGAAAGGAAACTAAAGCGGTTGTTTCAATTAATTTACACAAGAATGTAGATTCAAGGAACCATTTCCGCTAATTACATTGTTCAAACTGTTGTCTTCATCTTTATTGTCATTTATTTAGTGCACAGTTGTAGATTGTTCTAATTCCATGTATTGTGCCTTGAGATATGCCAATTTTAGTTAATTCCCCTTGATAACTGAATTCTCCAACAAATGTGAACGGGACTTAGATTTAAAACATACACACTAAACTTGTATACCATCGGAGTAATTTTTATCAAATTTTTGGGTCAAATCACTTTTGGATCAACCAACCAACCAACGCTTTTATAAACTGGGCAATGTGTCCTTGGAGTGAGTGAATTTGGGGGATTTATAAAACTAATGCTTCAGTAACTGTTTTTTACCAGAGCTCACGGACAATTTTTTGTTATTGTTTTTTTGTTGTTGTTGTTGTTGTTTTTTTTTCTCTAGCTATTAAATACTAAAGAAAATATTGTAATCATTTCTATGTTTGGTTAAATCATTATTTTTTAAAAAAAAAGCGAAAAAAAATTATTAGAAAATATGAAAAATACACATTTTGAAGTGATTTCTTTTTCATATTTTGAACGTTCTTATAAGAGTTTTGTGAATTTTACACACGTGGCATAATTCTAGCTTTTCAAACACTCCATTTAATCAGTTTACGCATTGTAATTCTACATAACATTTTATTTGTGCATACATATACACATTTAACGAACATGTAAAGTACTACACGCAGTCCAATGACATCTTACAATTTAGAAAAATAATGCAGGGAATGTCGGTTATATATCCAACCAACTCTAACAATCATGATCTCTTGGTTAACAGTCTCTTGAGGTTTCTGGTTGAAGACTTTTACAAAACAAATTCAAAAAAATAAAAATAATCAGCAATTTGGAAATAATAATAATAATAATAATAATAATAATTATTATTATTATTATTATTATTATTTTTTCTTCGGTGGAGTAATGGATAACGTCTCGGATTGAGGAATCGGAGAGCCGAGTTCAAATTCCATTTAAATTCATTACATTCATTTACGTGCTAATACTTTTGGAAAAAGGTATGAACCCTCTTCTTCTAGCTATGAGTAAATAGCAGAACAGATCGGGTTCTATAGCCTTGATGGTCAATTGGTCTACCGCAGAAAGAAATGGCAACCTACTACGGGAAAAAAATTTATCTCATTTTCATGTACCGGAAGATACATGATCGCCTAAGCGTGTATCACGCATTTGAGTGACTGATTTGGAAAAAACAAACAGTTTATTGACAAGCGCTTGAGAAAAATGACCTGATATCATACCTGTGCAGAAGAGCAGCCACGAATGGATCCAGATAGACGAATTTAAAACTTTGGCAAAAGAAAATGAAAGAATGCGGAAAGCAGTCGAAATGGAGAAACCAAAATTTGGCAAAAAAATCAGAGCAACAGTAGCTCATGTTGTCCCTGTTGTGGTTGTCGCAGCAAAGGAAAAATCCTTTCATCTTTCTGTCCCGTTGGAAACCCCTTGGGGATACCTAACATCATTAGGGCGTTGGCATATGTCTGCTCTGATTGGCACAGCTCAGAAAGTGCTGTGTCTCTAAGCTGCGTTTAGAAACTGAAATATGACCTTTTTCCATCCGGCTGAAACATTTAAGATTCGGAAAAAATCTCAAATATAATAATAATAATAATAATAGTGTGGGACCCTAGACAATCTTTAGGTGTGTATATTATTTAATATTTATGAATTTTTGTAAAAAACGATACATATATTAATAAAATAGACATATAAACATAAAATAGCTGAACACTCTTTTTCAAGGATACCCATGTATTAAGGCGGCTAGCCAATCCCTATTGCAGACGCTCGCTCAGGTATATTTTTGTTTGTTCAACACCCACAGAGCCGACGTGTGGTTAATATTGCAACTATGTTGAGCATACCTTAGTTACAGCTTCTGGATTATTAGATTTGTTATCTTTCCTAATGTGATCAATTTTTTTCAAACCTTCGGTCACGATGACTTGTAACTTCGTGCAGGCACAGCTATCGACGGCCCCCAAGAGAAAGATAGAGTTTTATCAAAGGTTTAGGTCAACCCATATAGATAGAAATGGCCACTTTCCAAAAGTGCCGCATGTTGGGATCGCCCCTTCCAGACCGATAACATCAGGAAGTCTACTTTCTGAACAAATCAACCGTGGTGATATTCGAACCCGTGTTTCACGGTCAGAAAGCGAACGTTCTAACCGCTCGGTCAGACACTTTATATAATAGATGTATAATTTAATTTAATTTAATTTTTTTCAAAATTTTAATCTTTCCTCCTGTAGAAAAGAAAGAAATAAGGAAAAGCTATTTTCCCTGACACTTAATATAATCGCTATTTTGCCGCTTGATCGCAATGGCGTTTTGATATTTTTAGAAATGTTGCGAAAATGCCTTGGCTACAAGACATTAGATTAAAAAGTGACGGATGAATGATAAGTTTTTGTTTTTGTCGTTTTTTAATAACGCCATAAATATTTAAAAGAGAATTATATCTCAGGCCAGAGGTTTCTGCCACACGATATGTGTAAGTCAATAACTTTTATGTGTGTTATTTTTGTCGTATCAGTAAACTTGGATTTTTCTAAATTAATTTCTCTTACCCAGCTGTTCCACCACATTCTTGTTCATAAATCATCTCTCTCTCTCTCTCCTTTTCTTTCTTTCTTTCTTTCTTTCTTTCTTTCTTTCTTTCTGTATCTGTCTGTCTATTTGTCTGTATCTTTGTGCAAACGACAAATTTTCAAACTCTCTCAATTATTATCTTAGTCCTGATTGAATTCTTCTTATTATTATTATTAATAGTCACAGTAGTAGTAGTAGTAGTAGTAGTAGCAGTAGTAGTAGTAGTAGTAATCGTTTTCTCTTACTTTCTGTTTAGTAAAATTCTTTAACAGGCCATTACCAGGTAAAGTAAGGTAGTTAGCAGTCTGTTATTGTTGTTATTATTATTATTACTGTTGTTGTTGGTGTTGTTGTTGTTGTTGTTGTTGTTGGTGGTGGTGGTGGTGGTGGTGCTTCGCTCGGTGGTGGTGTTTTAAATAAGACAGAGCAACACACCAACAAGTGATTCTGGTTTATAGATATACGAAACTTAATATAGCCATTATGGCACACAATCTGATAAGGGTACACCAAGCACAAAAAATTTCTATGGACAAAGCTCTCCGTAGGGTACAGGCTGTGCTTGTTAAAACTATATTTTTGGTTTTCCTGTAAAGATTGTGTACTGGGGATTTTGTTGGGCTCCTTTCTTTATCTTTTTTTTGATTTTGACAACAACAGGAACTGTAGTATTATTATTATTATTATTATTATTATTATTGTTGGTATTATTATTCCTAGTTTCCATGATTGACTGTTTGATGAGATACAATCTTTTAACAAGTCTTTTATCTGAAACCCGAGGCAAAGAAAGATTTTTCTTCGAATGTTATTGAGCTTATGACATTTGAGAGAATATGTGAACGGTGCTGATGAGAAAACCTTTTATATCTGAGATAGCAATGCATATTTTTCCCTTTCCATTAGTGATTGCTCTATTCGGAACGGTAGAGTGTATAGCGTCATGATTTGCTCACATAATATCTTTTAAAAAAAATTTCTCTATCCGAGTTTATTCTTTATTATATTTTTTGGTTCGTTGTAGATGGTGATTGAGGTAGATCATCATTTGGGATTATCCACTCACCTTCTCTCGCCTCAGTCTTTGAGAGAATTAGCACCAGTCGCATATTTTTTCAAACCCACGGAATGTTTCCCAGACCTTAGTTAATCGTTTGACGGCCTTTCATCCATTATTAATTGCTCAGTTCCCATTTTATCTATTCTGGCAAAATTACGACACACTTCATTATTATTATTATTATTATTATTATTTAAGTCAGCTTCTTTGTTTTATGAGACACTTCCAAGTTTAAATCTAAAACCTCAAGAGATTGCAAGTCAGCAGATAATGTTTGTTGCTACAGTTGTTTGATTATGGAGCTGATATTTCCAGCACCATTTTATTTGACGTCATCAGACTGTGTATAGAAAGAGCCGCATTATTCTTTAAGCTAATATAGGCTGCAACCTATGTCCCCCCCCCGAAGCATTTATAAAGCAATGATATTCATTTTCTAGATGTTATAACTTCTAAAGAGTCTGATAAACTGAAATGATATCAATATGATAAACTCATATTTATTTGACTTTGCAGAAAGCAAAGCAAAGAATGTTTTCGTTCGTCAATTTGTCTTAAGTAAACAATATATTCTATTTTAGTTCTAAATGTTTAAATCTTTGACATTTTTATAAAGCAATGATTTTAATTTTCTTATAAATGGAGTGTCTGAAACGCTTGAATTATGCCACGTGTGTAAAATTCACAAAACTCTTAGATGAACGTTCAAAATATGAAAATGAAATTATTTCAAAATGTGTCGGTTTTGGTTTCTTCTTCTTCTTCTTCTTCTTCTTATTATTATTATTATTATTATTATTATTATTATTATTATTATTATTATTTCCTTTGATTTCTGGCGTTTACACATTTCTTTCCGGGTCCTGCCCAGGGACCTAAGGTTAGAAATGGCATCATGACACTTTCCACTGACAAAAGAAAATAAAATTTCATAGATAAAGCCCTTCGTAAAGTGTGGGCTATACTTGTGAGAACAATTTTTGTATCTCTTTGAGGCATGGATTTCCAGGAATCCCTTCAATTAGTCTACTGCAATCTTTTCCAACCAATCCTAGGGCTCCAACTACAATAGGGATTGTTGATGTTCACATGTGCCACATTTTCGAGATTTCTATTTCAAGGTCCTTGTATTTTGATAGCTTTTTGAATATCTTCAAAGATACATTGCAGTCAGCAGAGACTGCCATATCAATAAGGACGCACTTTTTTTGTTTGTGGTCTTTAATAACAATGTCTGGGCGGTTGGCTTTGATTGTTCTGTCAGTGTGTATTGTGTAGTCCCATCGAATTGTAAAAGGTCCTATCTCCGTAACCGGATCTGGGTGGTGTTCATACCAGTTATTATTATTATTATTATTATTATTATTATTATTTCATTCATTTGCATATTGACACCAAATAATCGGAGACCGAGCGATATCAAGTCTCTCCAAATTTCTAGCACGTCATGCAGTGTCTTCACAGACCACATCCTCAAATATTCAGTTCTAAATAGACAATCTCTTAATCGCGTGTGCTATGGGCGGAGTCCATATTCGACCTACTGCAGCATCCGCCGAATAATAAAAGAACCCCCCCCACGAATAGGGACTATCATCCTAAAGAATGCTTTTTGACTCAAGTATATATCCAACCAATATTTACTTTTGACTCGAGTATAAAAAGGACCGATGTTTACTTTGGCTTAAGTATAAAACGGATCCACGTTTACTTTTTACTCAAGATTTCGACATTAAATAACCCAAACTACATAACCTAACCTCTAATACAAGACTTTTCGGACCAGACATTTTCCAGAATTCAAAATGATCATACTGGTATTATATATAGGACAGAATATTATGTTCAATGTTATTTATAAAGGAAAGTGCAGAGTGTAGCATCTTTATTATCAATGTAATTTTTTTTTTAATCTCCAAAGTATCGCCAAAAATTCCGTGAGGAACACGGGCATGTTTCCCTAATGTCGGGGCGTGGCTTGTCTCGATGTAGTCTTGAAATAATAACTACCACTCTTCTCTTCAAGGTTGAGTAGAACGAGGGTAAAATTTGAGACGTGGGTCGCGACGGGATAAATTTGGCACCAAAAGAAAGATTTAGTATCCAGAAGACTATTTGGTTTTGGGATCTTTTTGATTTTCACAATATCAGAGAAAGATTGTGTATCTGTATCAGTAAGAGAAGAAAAAATGACTCAAATACTGCGGTAGAGACTGTTGTAGTAGTAGTAGTAGTAGTAGTAGTAGTAGTAGTAGTAATATTATAACACATATTATTATTTGATATCCTCATCAACTTTTAGACGCTTCGGTTGGTTAATGGAGATACTAAGTCAGCTCCTACTTGCATCTTAGAGACACATCACTTTACTCATCAAATGAGCTTTTCTAAGAAGTGCTGCCACCTGTACACTCCCAATGACGTCAGGTATCGTCTAAGTCTTTCTAGGAAGCAGAACGTTTCCTAGAAATATTCGCGAATGTGCCAACCACATATGAGACAACCTGAACTGCTGCTGCTGCTGCTGCTTGATACATTTTTTTCGATTTGCACTGCTAAGTCGTGAGATCTCTATTTTTGCCTTGTTCCACCATCACGATGATTTTTTTCCTCAAGGTTTCTTTACTGAATGTGAAAGAATAAGAAAAAGAGAAACATTATTAAGGCACGAGAGCAATAAAAGAAGAGGAATCAAGACAGTAGATAACGATTGACATTGCATTTAAATTTTTAAAGATCAAAGTTGGCTGGAAAGCAAAAACCTGGAAGAGAGTTACACAAGCGTGAAGTGCGAGAAAAAAATTGTTAGCAAAGACATTACGGTTACATCTCGCCAATTCAACTGTAAAATAATGAGAACTTGTTGCTAATCTAGTAATGCGCTTAAATTCATAAAGTTTCGGTACCATAGAGCAAACTTCATCAGAACAATAACAATGAATGTATTCCTTTCTCTTAGACAGGATTTTAATGAAAACTAGAGAGCCTAGTATACCTTGCTATTTAACCCATAGGTGGGGAGGAGTAGAAACGGATTCATACTTTTCCCAAGGGTATTTGTGAGAAATTGAACAAAATAAACTCGGCTGGAATTTTAACTCGTCATGACGATGCCACTTTCGGAACCGAAAACACACATCCTGCCATTTGTTATGTTCATTATAAAAGGCATGCGTGATTATTGCTTAGAGGCGGTTATAATGATGATGATGATGATGATGATGATGATGATGATGATGATGACGACGCTCCCGGGGATACTAATAATGATGATGACGCCCCATAGATTCTGATGACGATGATGATGATGACGCTCCCAAGAATACCTATGATGATGATGTTGATGACGCTGCCAAAGATACTAATGACGATAATGTTGATGATGACGCCCCAAAGATACTAATGAAGATGATGATGATGATTCTCCTAATAATCCTAATGATGATGGTGCTGGTGATATCAAGGATACCGATGATGATGATGATCATCATCATCATCATGACGTTCCCAAGGATACTAATTATAATGATCATGCTCCTAATGATCCTAATGATGATGATGATGATCCTAAGGATTCTAATGACGATGATGATGATCATGACGACTCTCCCAAGAATACTAATTATCTTAATGGTGATGATGACTCTCCCAAGGATAATAATGACGATGGTGATGATTCTAAGAGATTTGTTGCAATGAAAAACAAATGGCTTGGAATGGGAGATGAAAAATAATTACTAATAATTTTTCGCCCTTAAAAAACAAAATGAAAAGAAAAACAATTAAATTATTCTTTCCCCTTTGTTGATTGTTCCACACAAAAATTATTATTGGCATGGATTTTTTTTTTTTTTTTTTCTTAGAAGCAGCGCATCGACGCGAGGTTGTGGGTGGTTTGGGGGGGTGACTAATGCTGGACTGGGAATTCTTTCACGTGACTTTAAATTTTATTCACTGAATAATTCATTACCTTTGTTTTTAGGTTAACTCTCACTATTTTTTCTAAATAAATAGCATGAAAGAGATAAAAAAAAATATTTGAGAAAATGAAGATTTAATGTTCGTCCCCAAAATAAAATGGTCGACGTCCGGAAAATGTGAAGTTAATAAGGTCAGACTAAAAGAAAGAAAGAAAGAAAGAATCCATCAAACAAACAAATAAACAAACAAACTGGAGCAGCCAACTTTGATATTTAAAAATTTGAATGCAATGTCAATCGTTAGCTACAGTCTTCATGATTCCTCTTCTTTTATTGTTCTCGCTCAGTAATAAAAAGTTTCTTATTCTTAATCTTTCACACTCAGTAACCTCCTGTGTCTTAGTGGTTTTACTGGCTTGCTTGATGTGAAATGATTAAAAAATATATTTGTCATTTTTTATTTCTCCTATCGTCAAAGAAAAAGACCAGCTATCATTTGAACCATTTAGAATCAAAATATTTCATTCGATGATGGAAAGTGTGACAAAAATCTGAAGGCGAAAATTGGCTTTCAAAAGTTAAACAAGGTACTAAGAAAAGGGATAATTTCGTTAGAAAAAAACAAGTGTGTCGAAATGCTAATGTAATATCAATCCATTCTATGGCAGTAAACAAAGATGAGGATAACAGTCTTCCATAAGTACATTAAAATGATTCCTCTAACGAACTCGGAATTTATATTCCTACCACAGATTTTCGATAGATTTTAGGTCATATAACTTAATTTTTCAATTCAACGTCACTTCGTGGCCCTCCACATTTTCCTATTCTTTATCATTTGCGATTTGCCTTAAATTGTTGGGGAAAATAATGGAGAATTTTCCTCTAGTCTTCTCCTCCACATAACTAACTACGCTACTTGAAAACCTTTGCTTTCTTTGCCTAGAATCGCTACTTTATTTTCACTGCTTGGGGTTGTTATCTGGGTGTGTGGGTGGTGTAACAGTTATTGGCTTGGAATGAGAAATCGGAAAGCCGAGTTCGAATTACAATCTAGTTTATTTAATTCATTTAGGCCCAAATAAACTTGGGAAGATATGAATCAATCTCTTCTCTCCCAAGCTATGGATTAAATGCTAGGACAGACTGGATTCTTTAGCTTAGCTTGAAAACAGACAACTCTGGATTCAAAAGGGGTAAATAGGTTCGCCTATCGTCCGGTTCAAAAACCTCCTCAGTTTTTGAAACAGGTGTAGAGTTTTATCCCCTCATTTTTTTTTTTTTTTTACTGTTTTGGATTGGGTTTCTAGTTCCTTTTAAAGGTTTCTCATTTTCTTTTACTCCTAGTAGTCCATTGAATCTTACTGGCATTATGGCCTTGCTTAGGGTGTTCTGATTATAAAATCTCCAGGAGGGAGAGTTGTGCGGACACAACAGGAAGAAAGAAGTAAAGGTCATGAGGATATGTAGGAAAGATAATAGTTGATGCTCGACTTGAATAGCGTAAGATTGTAGTGACTGGGGAAGCATACTCTTGGGAGTATATAGTGGTTCTTGTGAAAAAAAACTCTCCGAATGAAACTAGTAGAACATAGCAGGAGGAGTGAAAGTACTTTCTAGAGCGTACTACAAAGAACCTGCTATTTTAGCAGCTCCTTTAAGCATTTTATATATATATATATATATATATATATATATATATATATATATATATATATATATATATAATTAATTAATATATTTTATATATATATATATATATATATATTTATTTTATATATATATATATATATATATATATATATATATATATATATATATATATATATATATTTGTTTAAACGTCATTTTAAATAGATGCTCATATTTGAGTAGATGTTCTGTTTTTATTTATGTATTAAACAGTTTATATATTTACTTACATCTACCAGGCTGAATATTCGAGAAATCTTGCTAGACAAATATGCAGGATTTTTAAATTTATTTGTTTAATATTTATCGTATACTCAGGTAGATGTAAATAAGCAAATATACTGTTTAATAAATTAAAATACACAGCATCTGTTTGATTTAATCCATTTCTTTATATATATATATATATATATATATATATATATATATATATATATATATGGGTTATTGAAATAATAAAACAAACTATTAATATACAAACCCAGTGTGTCTGAAAATTTTAATTTTTAATTATTTAATATTTTTTTTATTCAATATATATATATATATATATATATATATATATATATATATCATTTAACTCACAAAGGCTTAGGTCATCCTGTGATACGGTTTTTAGGCACTTTCCAAATTGCCGCCTGCTGGTGCCTACCTCGATTCAGTCCGGTAACATCAGGAAGTCGCCTTCCTGACAAATCCACCATGGTGAAATTCGAACTGGTGTCTCATGGAACGTTCTAACCACTCGGAACTCTTATGGGCCGACGATAGCAGTGCTAGCACGGAATCACAAGTCATCGTGGCCGAGGGCTTGAGCGTGCTGGCCTTGTTCAAATTGTTGATCACGCTAGATAACACGCTCTTTCCCAGAAACTGTAACAAAGGTCTGCTCAGCATAGTTGCCGTATAAACCACGGGTCGGTTCTGTGGGTGTTGAGCAAACACAAACGTCCCCGAGAGTGCATCTCCAATAGGGATTGGTTAGCCGCCCTAGTGGGCAGGTATCCTCGAATACGATTGGACAGCTATTACATTAAACAGTAAGTAACGTACCACATGATCTTACATCAATAGATGGCAGAACATAGAATGGGAGTGATAGAAAAAAAGCAAGCTTAAGGCTGTTATGATCCAATTCTTTATGAAACAGACTCCCAGAAGTCTGTTCCACAAAGAATTGGTTCTTGAGGAGAAATTGTTTAAATGAAACTTCCTTCTTGCTAATGAAATTCGAAGAGAATGATGGCGAATCAATCCCACGTGCATGTCATGGTGGTTTCTTGTTGTGAAGTTCTGAACTGGTAGGACTAATGAACGTATCTTGTCGGAACTTTTACCATGGAAATAGCGATAGAGTAACGAGAGTCAGTGGGACAGGGTTTGTACAAACGATAGGAAGTTGTGGATCGCCAACGTTCTGGAAGGGTACGGTACATAAACGAAGAAGTTGCCTGAAACGACTTCTTTCCTGGCTGAACAACAACATCCCCATTACCATGAAAACCTTAAGAGAAATCGGGGTGTCCGTACAATTCCCTGTTCATCAAACGGCACAATTACTCCGATTCCATTCATTCTAAAGTGTGCTGGTACGGGTCGAATGAAACCTTGGAAGCCTGTCAAAATACCTTCCATGTGGAGAGCACGCAAGCCTGACTTGTATATGATTTTTTTTCTTCTTTTAACAGCGAAGGATATGATTGGCAGAAGGTTTTATCTTTCGCTTTTATCGCTAAAGAAGGGGAAAAAGCACTTCGCTTAGGTTTTGATGTCCTTCCAAGCCGAGAAGCTAAAGGGGAGGAGTTGGTCTCAAGTGCTAATCGACAACGGGGCCGACTCGATAAATGGAACGAGAAATTTTTAAGATAAAGAAGTGACCCCTTAACTCTGGAATTTTTCTCTCTTGGAGGGCATAGTTTTGGCCTGGGTTCCATTCTCTTAAGCCGTAAAGATCGGTATCGGTGTGTCCGTCACTTAAAGCAGTAGATCGCAAGCGCTTCAGCACGCGTCCTCTGTTGTTCGGCGTCGACAGACTCATGACCCATCCCCTCATTTTCGCTATGATGAGGATTCAAAATGGACGACGAGTGTAATAGATCATCTGGTGAACAGGTTTTTTTTTCTAGGGTTTTCTTAGTTTCTTGTCTTTTCTGCTTTTCATTTTGGTTACTTTGTTTTTCTTTTCTTTTCCTTTTTTAATTTTTTACTTTATTTTTTTTTCTTACTTTCTTACTCTTTCTTTTTTCATACTTTCTCTTTTTCTTTTTCTTACTTTCTTACTCTTTCTTTTTTCATACTTTCTCTTTTTCTTTTTCTTACTTTCTTTTTCTTTTTTCATACTTTCTCTTTTTCTTTTTCTAAAGTTTCTTACTTTTTTTTTCATTTTTCTTTTCTTTTTAATTTTTTTCTTACTATTTTTTTTTTTTTCCTCCTTCCTCTTTTTTCTTCTACCTTTCTGCTTATTTAGTTTTAGTTTTTCTTCTTTCCTTGTTTTTTTCCAGCTTTTTTCACTTTTTTCTTCCTCTCTTTCTCTTTTTTAATTTATTTTTCTCACTTTTTTCTTATTTCTTACTGTTTTTCTTTCCGTTTTTTTTTTACTTTTTTGCTTTATTTTTTTGTTATTTTTTCTTTCTTTTTTCTTCTCTTTCTTGCTTCTTTTCCTTTTTTTCTTTTCTTGCATTCTTTCTCATTTCTTTATATTCTTCCTTCTTTCGTCTTTTTGGTTTACTCTCTTCTTATATCGTCTTTTTCTTCTAATTTTTTCTTTCTTTTCTTTTTTTTTTTTTTTTTTTTTTTTGATTACTCCTTCATGTTACTTCTTTCTTTATTTTCTTTTTTCTTTCAATCATTTCTTCTTTGTTTTTCTTTATATACTCTTTTCACTCTTTTCTTTATTGTTTTATTTTCTTTCATTCTTTTCTTCTTTTTATATTCTTCCCAATTTGTTTTTCTTATTTTTTCATATTTTTTGTTTGTATTTTTCTTTCAGTCTTCTTGCCGTTCTGGTGTTTTTTATTTAATCTTTTTTTCTTTTTACTTTCTTTTTTCTTTTGTTTATTGTCTGTTCTTTCTTTTCTTTTTCTTTTCTGTTTTTTCATTTTTTTCTTCATTCTTTCTTTATTGTTTTCTTCTTTTTCTTTCATTTGCTTTTCTACTCTTTTTCTCTTTCATCTTTATGTCAAAAAATCTCGAATTATAACATCACTACGCAATTCACTGAATCGTTATACAAAAAATTTGTACTTTGTTTTTTCTTTCTCTTTTATTTTCTCTTTCTCTATTCTATATATATATATATATATATATATATATATATATATATATATATAAAAAAAATCATTTACATCAAGTTATTAATAAAATCCACAAGTTCTTGCGGATTAAAAGAAGTACTCAATACATAAACAGTAGAACAGTATCAAGAACTTTTTAAAAATATAGATAACTCAGTCCCTACCATAGTTTCCACCTCCGAATCGTCAGGCTGGTTTAATTATTATAGATCCTACCACTTTGTATTTCAATATAATACAGTTTTCAGAAAGAAAACTTTTGGCCATTAAAAAAAATCATTTGCTTTTTATATCTTCTATGTCTTGTTCTTTATTATATATATATATATATATATATATATATATATATTGTTGTAGCATACCTGCAGACGATAATAAGTATGTCTCCCATCCACATAAATACAGTAGTAAATGCTGTATGTTGGTCTGCAATTGGAGATTCGTCTCCAGCAGTGCTGGTCATACTCTCTGCCTCCGGGCAAAAAGGATCCCCAGACGAGTCTATGTCGAAGGGCAGAGTCTCGTCTGGGAAAAAGCTACTGACCCTGTTTTATGCGGGGTCATTGGAATTTTGGCCGAGCCTAGGGGTTCTGATGCCCCACATTAAATTCGGCCTTGTGCCACATCTGACCGCTTGGGGCGGTTGGTAGATATCCTGCAGTTGGAGATTCACTGTGGAATTCACTTGACTCACTTCTAGCAGTTGACTACTACTTCTGCACGCCGCTGGCGAATCTTATATGTGTTGTTCTTGTCCTAAGTATTATCGTTCATTACCAACCTTCGTGTGATTATTCTATTCAGCAACCGTCCTCCGGTTACAACACACACACACACATACATACATACATATATATATATATATATATATATATATATGCAGCATGTCTTCATTGAAATATGTTTCATTCAATAATATATTGTGTCTACTTATTTTTATATTTGATCCTTTTTCAGTTGTCTAATCAGTTTCTTGATGTTAAAATGGAATTAATCAAGAAAAGCGTCTTTGCTTTGATTAACCCGAGCATGTTTCGATTTTTACAAGATCATCTTCAGGGGTGAATTAGAAAGACAGACTTACTGTAACTGTGATAAAATCTACATTTCGTTGTCATGGTAATTTTTTAATCTTGCGCGTGTTTTTTGTTTTTTTGTTTTTTAAATCGGAAAACGCAATGGAATAAAGTACCTTCCAGAAACTAAGTTACGTATTAAGCGATAGGAAAATGTCCTTAGAAACAAAAACTGAACTGCTATTTCATACATAGCACATTAAGTCAAGTATTCTTCTTCTATGTGCTGTGTCCCTTCAGAATGTGGGCGATCATGGTTCTCCACACTCTCCTGTCCTTTGTAGTTTTTAATAAATGTTGTTTTTTCGTTATCTTTTCCCAATCCCTGTTTTAAACAAGCTCCTTAAGTAGGCTTATGCAGTCCTTTCTTCTGTCCTTCTTGCATTGCTGTGAGTGTTAAATATTCTAAGCCTTCTTTCCTAAATAGAAATTTCAACTGTCCCTTTTTGATATTAAATATAAGTGTACATTTTTTTCAAATAAAGATAGTGTTTAAAAGTCAGTAAAATTATAATGACCTTTTTTCGGTACTAAAATTTGCCTCTGTCAATGTAAAAAAGCTTAGCATATGTAAATAATATCTCAAATTGCTAAATCAAGATTTACATCTATCTATTTTTTTCATAAAATCTTTTTTCGCTCTGTCTTAGAAAATTTCTAACTTCAAATTCTAATTTTTTCTCTATATATATTTATTTCTTTCTTTCTAAATCTTTCTCTCTATCTCAATTCTCCAACTCTTCTTAAAATAGAAGAAAATTCTCCTTTCTCTCCCGTTCTCGTTCTCTCTATATATTTTCTACTTAGGATTTTTCTCTCTCCTTTCTCTCTCTCCTTTCTCTCTCTTTTAAAATTCTTTTCTCCTTCTGCCACTGAATCCCTGTCTAACGGAACTAATATTGAGAACATCATTTAATCGATTTATATCCACCTTAAAATCCTGTATCAATTGTAAAAATAAAAATCCAACATTAATTATAAGATTTCATCTATAACTTATTTACATCCACCGTAAAAAATCCTGGATCGCCGTAAAAAATAAAATCCAGTATTAATTAACGGCTTTTAAAAATGTCAGATATTATTTATAAGTTTATCAAAAATCCGGCATTCATTATAAGTTTAAGAAAATTCTAATATTTTTTGCCAGTTTCTACGAATAACCCATTAATTTCCAGCATGATATTCGGTGTTAATTGTCAAAATTAAAATTTAAAAAATCTGTATTATTGGTTTCTAAAATAAACCCAGTATTTATGGAAAACATGGCATTAATTATAGGTTTATTTCAAAAAAAAGAAAAAAAGAAGAAGAAAGAACAGCTTTAATTACAGGCTTCTAAAAATCCCATCTTATCAGTTTCTATCCATTTTTGTAACGGTGGGCATTAATGCTCTCTTGTGTTGTTTGCCCAACGTGTAGAGAACTGTTGAACTTTATTTTTCAAACAAGGATAATACTACTTCCAGTTCAAACATATTTATAGTTTTGCTGAATAGTGATTGATCCGTGTCAATGGCCAATTACAGAGCCAAGAGTAATTCGGTGAGGGATCAGTACTCGGTGATCGCTAAATATTTCTTCACTAGCCTACGGAGCGAGATAAAGGAAGAGTTTGGCGCTGTCTGTAAAAAAAAAAAAAAAAAAAATACAAATGCTTCATTAGTTTCCATTTCAGGTTAACCATAGCCACGTGTTCAACATCCAGCACCGTGAAACTATTTCCGGTCACATGACAAAGACAGCATTTGTTTTCGCTTATTATTCACTCTGCACAAATTAAATATGGCGGACAAAGACAGAGAGGATGAGATTAAAAATTCGAACTGGGAGTCAAGAATTAAACACAAAAATACAAAATTGGTGCATGAAGGATTCTTTTATGTGTCGCGTACGATCATGCCTCTCCATATCTTCCTGTCCTTTATAGCTTTTCAATGTTTGCGTTTTTTACTATCCTTCCCAGTGCTTGATCTGGCAACTATTTGCAAAAGCTTGTTGGCTAGGTTACTCGCCTTTTCTCTCTAGCCTTGAATATCTCCTGTCAGTGTCGAATTCTCTATGCCCTCTTTCCTCATTATGTGGACCCAAAATTTAAACTTTTTGTTACTGCTGAGAAAGTATCATTTTGTCACTATTTTCCTTAAAACGTCTTTGTTACTATGTCAATGGTATACTCAGCATCCTCCTGTAGAGCCACATATTTGTCGTCTGGAGTCTCTTCTTGTTCTTTTGCGAGGAACATTCACAGACATATAGAAGGACATACATAGCACTTCAGCACTCTTTTGTGTATGTATTGAACTTTTACTTTATACTTTGCTTAATTTCTGAAACGCTCTTATGCACCTTCATAAGTTAAGTGTCATTTTTGTTTCTGTTAGCCTGCTTCCCTCTAAAATCAGCATTCAGAGTCTCGGATTTTACCTGATCTCTTTGAACTCTGACCTCTATGGAAAATTTAATATAAGAAATCTGCTTCAGTCATTTGGTAGACTTCAGTATTTTTATTAAGATTAGATTAGTGTGACACTAGGTTAAAGTAAGAAAGCATATCATAAGGATTTCAGTAGCCAGCTAAGCCCCCAAAATATTATATTGCTGCTACATCTGGGCTGGATCTTCCCAATCCTCACTTTCAATTCTTGACAGGGTTCAAAAGCATTTACGCCATATGGGCTATGAATTGTCTTCCACACTACAACCTCTCTTCCCACAGGCGAAATGTTGCTAGCCTTTAGCTACTCTATGCCAGATATTCGAGAGAACCATATTCCTTGATTCCATCAGTCGAGTCGAGATATTCACAGGCAAGACCTGCCATACGAAAGAGTCGAGTCATTCGTGTTTCATTGGTAAGAAGGAAGTTCTACTCAAACCTCCTCTTCTCATTGTGGAACTGAATCTCGAGAGGATGTCTCCCCGTTCACTATAATCTTAACCTCTTCAAGTCGACGGTCAACCGTTAACACTTCCACATATCTTCATAATATGCATGTCTTGTGTCCTTCTTTGTACGCCTTTAGAACAATTACATTTA
Source organism: Acanthosepion pharaonis (assembly GCA_903632075.3). Classification (NCBI taxonomy): domain Eukaryota; kingdom Metazoa; phylum Mollusca; class Cephalopoda; order Sepiida; family Sepiidae; genus Acanthosepion; species Acanthosepion pharaonis. The sequence goes on from CAHIKZ030001551.1 coordinate 176,308, forward strand.
GTAATCGTTTAACTTGAGAGGCTCTTGGGCCTTGTATTCGGTAAATAATGGTATTAAAACAAAACGATCGAAAGCTCACTAAATTTCGAGCTACGGTATGCACATAAAACAGTAAGCAAATGATTGAAGAGTTTAGTACCAATCTCCAGTTTATTAGTATTGTTATTTGATCAGTTAATCGCAAGCAAGGCGATAATGCCACTAAGATGCAAGGGATTAATGGGAGTAAAAGAGAATGAGAAGACTTTCGAAGAAACCAGAAATTGAAATTGCTTGCTTTTTCCAGGTTAATCATCAAATGGTTAATAATATTGTCAAGAATTTTAATGAAGAAGGTCATTGTCGTGTGGAACAACGTTCAGGAAGACTAAGCATCGTGTCTGAGTGAGCCAAAAAGGCGCTGAAGAGGGAAGTCATCAGAAACCGTCGTCAGAGCGTCAAAGATGTCGATAATAGCATGGAAATGTCGCTATATGCGATGAGAAAGACTCTAAAAGAACTAGGCTATCAAAGAAGAGTTGCAAGAAAGAAGCCCTTGATTTCAGAGCTTAACAGGAACAGGCGTATGGACTGGGCGAGAGAATTCGAGAGCAAAGATTATGAATTTTGGCAGTCTGTATTTGGAGAGATGAAATTAAATTCTGCCAGTATTCGAATTCGAGACAGCTTTATGTTTGGAGAAATCAAAATAAGACTTGGAACACTGAATGTCTGCAGGCGACCGTGAAACATGGAGAGATTGGAGTAATGGTGTGGGGGATGCTGTCTGGTTTGGATGGAAATCTGAGCTGATTCTTGTTGATGAGTGGATTAATGGTCCAAATTACTGTCAAATGTTAGAGAAAGGGCTACTCGCACTATTTGAAACCAATCAGATTGACAAGAATGTCTACCTTTATCAAGAAGACGGAGCTCATGTCATACGAGCAAAGTAGGAAAGGCCTGGAAGGAATCACAAGGAATCAAGTCACTGCGATGGGTAGCCTAAAGTCCTGATATGAATCCAATCTAAAATCACATCATTGGCAACCCTTAAAGAAACATTGCCAAAGCAGTGGCAAAATATGGATGAGACGATTATTGATAACTCTATCAAATCCATGAAAAATCGAATACAAGCACTGAAACTAGTAAATTAATGACCTACTCCATACTAGTTCCAAATACTGTTTGTTTATGTTGAGTAGGGATTACGTAATTAAATTTTGAAATTGGATGTAGTTCATTTCTCCTGGCTAAAATCTTTTCTTAGGCCACTGTAAGAAGACATTACAGTTGTCTTAAGTCTCTTAGTCGGTGAGGAAGTTGTCCAATGTTTACTGTAATATCGGAAGACTGATATTACGTAACAGCTGACCATTATTTTCCTAGTTTCTAACAAAATTTTCCTATCTCTTAGTAATCTGTTTAGCACTTTATAGGCAACATTTGCTATTCCAGTGCAGCTTCAGCTTTCAGTGTCATATTTTCCGTCCTAGGTTTACACATATTTAAACTTGTGTATTTTGATTATAGTGACTCCAATTTGCATCTTGGACTTTCTTCCTGACAACCACATGTCCTGACAACCACATGTCTTGGATACAAAACGGGCACATGAAGGATTCTTGTTCTTTTATGTGTCGTGGACGATCATGTTTCTCCACAACTTCCTCTCATTTGTAGCTCTTCACAGAGTTTGCGTTTTTTACTATTCTTCCCATTACTTGATATGGCAACCATTTACGATCATGACTCCGCACAATAGTTACCTATCTCGAGTGTCGGTAGAAAACAAAACCATTTCATCTGGTCTGTTTTTTGTTTGTTTTTATTTTTTATTTGTTTTTCTTAACTATTTTTTTCTATTTACCGAGTCCCTTCAGTACGTGGGCAATCTTGGTATGATACGTATTATATATATATATATATATATATATATATATATATATATATATATATATATATACTGTTGTACTTGTCATTCTTTTGTATGGCTTAGAGTTTGGACTCCATAAAAGGTACCATATACGCCAGCTAGATGTTTTTCCATAAAAATTTGTCTGTGTGCAATCTGTGGAGTTAAGCTTCAAGATAGGACATCTAACGTAGACCTGTTTAACAGGTGTAATATTGGAGGAATCGAGACTTTTATCATACAGTTTCAGTTACGGTGGACTGGTCATCTCTTGAGAATGTCTGATGACAGGATACCCAAGATCCTAATGTACAGCCAGTTAGATCAGGGCTACAGGAATGTAGGACGCCCATGGTTAAGATACAAAGACAAGCTGAAAAGCAACTTGTCAGCAGTCAATATACCACATAATACCCTTGAGCGCTTAGCCTTGGAGCGGGTAGAATGGAGATCAACGTGTTTTAATTCTTCATCAGAAATTTTCAATCTGCTTGTCAGAATCATCTTCAAGAAGCGAGAGCAAGATCTATAAGGTCAGCCAATCTAACAGTGATCTCATCTCACAATCCTCACTCTTGCTCCATATGTGGCCTCCTTTGTAAATCACTAGCGGGTCTTAAATGCCACTTAAGATTATCGCACAAAATTTCATAACTGAATCAATAAGCTGTCACATCCTCATATGTCGAAACTGACGGGGAAAGTCCATTATTATATATATATATATATATATATATATATATATATATATATATATATATATATATATATATATATACCAAATTGTAATTGCTAGAGATTGTTCCAAAGAGGCCTTTTAGTCCATATGAGATCTCAATGTATGATACAGAGCAAATTATACTCATGTGTGTTTATGGTGATGTATTTGATTTTTCTCTGATTGCCAGGTTCACCTCATATATATTATTTATTATCTTAACCATATTATATAATTTTTAATATTATCAGTTCTCTCGAAAGATTTTTTATTAACCCGTATATCCCCAATTTGGATATTGATTATTATATATATATATATTTTTTTTTCAAATGTTATTTTGGGGCTGCCTATACGTAGCCAGCCAGCCATGGTGTAGAGTTTGGGTACCAACGGCGAATGACCACGCCCCGGCTAACAGAGTTCTACAGTAAACTTATGTCCTGGATCAAAAGGCATAGATGCTTTCTTCACAAAACTATTGCTGATATAATGTCGGTTATTTTAAAACAATTAAAAAACTTTCTTTTTTTTTTTTTAAATAAAAACAGAACCGTCAGAAATCTGAATAAAATCGGATGGGTTATGCATCGAGATAAACTGGATGTTAAAAATTCAAAAATAAACATTTAAAGCTAAGTTTCGTTGCATCTTTAGAGTTTTCGCTGTAATTTAAATTTGTTTTTTTTTTTCATTTTGTTTGTCAATTACCGGCCAATATATACGAAGATGCTGGATATGAACACACAGCAATAGATAGATAGATAGATAGATAGATAGATAGATAGATAGATAGATAGATAGATAGATAGATAGATAGATTAAAGCCTTGAAAATGATATATACTTGACGGCAATGGTTAACGGAGAAGAAAGCTGAAGTTAAAGCAGAAAGACAATATAACAAAGAACGCATGTCACGTGAGCGAGCGTTTGAAGTTTTCTGTTCTGCATGAAGAAGCAGGAATATGAAAGCATTTTACGAAGTTGAGAAACCCGGAAACCGGAAGTTGCAAAGAAACTTAGGACTGGAATTCCTGATAGTGCTCCAAATTCTTGCTATCTTTCATTTGAGTTTGATCTGTTATGGAGAACTAAAGCAGACACGCCTGGTGGGCATGTTGTGATGGGGATAAGAAAATTTTTTAAAGAGTGAGAGTGTGAGAGTCAGAGAGAGAGAGAGAACAACGCAGAAGAGTAAAGAGTATGAAAAATAGGCTGTTTATTTGCATGCAATTATCTGCCTATCTCTACATCAGATATTTCTTTCTCCTATAATTAATCTATCTATCTATTTATCTATCTATCTATCTATCTATCTATCTATCTATCTATCTATATCTATCTCAGTCTGTTCATATATATCTATCTATCTATCTATCTATAAATATATATATATATATATATATATATATATATATATATATATATCAATATGTCTAGCTATATATGTTCATAAATATTTCTCCCTCTCTCTTTCTCTCTCTCTGAATATTTATATATATATATATATATATATATATATATATATATATATATATATATATATATCAATTCTGTTCATTCTATATCTCCATATATATATATATATATATATATATATATATATATGTCAATATGGGTTTTTATATATGTTCATAAATATCTCATCCTCCATCTCTTTTTTTTTTTTCTCTCTCAAAACTTCTCTCTATAACTCTCTCTCTCTCTCTCTCCATATATATATATATATATATATATATTGCTTTAAAATCATTCAATTTAATATTACTAGGCATAATGAAAAGTAAAAGAGGAAAAACAACCGATTTCACCCCCGTTCTTCCGAATTACAGAAAAAGGCGAGGGTTAATCGGGAATGAGCAAAGTAAAATATAACAAGTTAAATTTTTTTGTCCTCTCATCAATTAATTATTCATTTGTTATATCTTACTTTGCATATATTTGATTAAAAACTGGAAGACCGGGGTTCTGTGAAACCGGTTTTTTATATATATATATATATATATATATATATATATATATATATATATATATAGAGAGAGAGAGAGAGATAGATAAGAGAGAGAGAAGATCATCTCATTTTCTTCAAATCTATATATCACCATCATAACTATCTATCTCAATCTTGTATCTATCTATCTAACTCGATCTGGTCAATATATCTATATATCCGCTTGTCTTAGTCTTCTTTTGGCTATCTATCTCAGACGGTGCATATCTATCTATGTTTGATCATCTCGATAGATAGATAGATAGATAGATAGATAGATAGATAGATAGATAGATAGATAGATAGATAAAGAAAGAGAGGGAAATATCGTTGTAACATGTTCAGCTATCGAGTCCCTGAAGGTTCATCCTTGCAAACGATTCTTTCGACCGCTCATTTATCACAGTTAACCCCACCCATGAAATACTGCGTGCACCTCGCTGCTCTATCGCTTCTTGCATAGCATGTGTTCTGACGAGCTTAGTCCCACCTTGGACCCACCATCCTTGACCTTTACAACTGGAACCCGCCAGGATACGTCCACAAATGTGAATCATGCCCATTTCCTTCGCATTCCTATGTTTCATTCCCAAGAACTCCTGGTGTTGTTCCCAGGTCATTCTTGAAACAGGTGGTAGTACCTGTTAGGGTCCCAGCTATGGGTAAATAGTTTTAGGGTCAAAATACTATGAAGGTATAAAAATAGATTTTTATATTAAAACATTTTTTAAAATAAACGTATTAAGAACAATAGATTTTCGACAAAAAATAAAATGTTTCTAGCAATACTCTCGAGAAAAACCCTCTTTACAAAAATACGTCAATGTAACCTGTTCTCCTTAAAAAAAATAAAACATACATATTCTATTTCTACGAACCTATCCTAAAAATTCTGTCGGTATTAAATAACTCATTCAGGTTTATATGCCTTATAACAAAATAAACCAAACCATATCAAGAACTGCTTGTTTGTGCAACAGACACCTGGTTGAATGTTTTCCCAATCACTATAATCTTGAGCTCTTCAAGTTATCTTTTCTGCATAGCCCCATGAACTTCATTTCTTACGCCCATAAAATACCACACAATAATCATCTACCTTAAGTTATTATTAGGCCTTGTATCGGGTGAAGCTTTGGATTAAAAAAAATGAAAGAATGCTGACCAAATACAACTAAAGTAAATAAACCTATATATTCAATGAAACACATTTTAATATCTCCAGCTTTTTTAATCATACAATCTTTTTCCTTCAAACTTCATTTGGTAGTCAGTCTTTTCTGGGTTTTTTTTTTTTTTTTGTTTTTTTTTGTGTTTTTTTTTTCTTGTTTAGCAATCCAACATAAGAATGGTACGGTAACTTCTTTGGTAGCGTTTTTCCATTTCCAAGTAACAAACACATCTATATGTGTTCTGTGAACTTATGGTAAAAGCAAAATTCAAATAAAATATCCATATAATATCTGTCTGAACTCATAGTGAGAACTAAAAAGAATACTTTTCAAAGAAGAAAAAATATCATTGAAGGAAACAGAAAAAAAATTATTAATTTTTTTACTATTCTTTCTTTTATTTTCTAGTGTAAA
>CAHIKZ030001551.1:187500-212500 GCA_903632075.3 Acanthosepion pharaonis
AAGAAAGAAAGAAAGAAAGAAAGAAAGAAGATAATCTATAAATAGAAACAATTGACAGAAAATAAAATCATAGGCTTTTCGTTAAAGCCTTGGACCCCCTTCTCACAATAGAGACATATGAATAATGAGAAACTCACGGTTAATCGTAGAAAGGTACCCAACTCCGCAATAGAAATCTGTACACCCAATTGGTTTGAATTCTCAGTTTTCAGAAATAGTATTTATTTTATTGTGGTTATTTAGTAAGCGTAGCTGAGATGTGGTACAATGTCGCAAGTATGGAACATCAAGTGAGGATCGAACTCACCTGTGATTGATTTAATGAGACAAGCTTTCTAATCCTTAAAAGATGTCGAATATATTTTATTATGAGGTTGCAAAATCCTGGTAAAATAATGTGTAGTGAAAGGCTATCAAAGAATGAAAAAGATTTATAGGAAGAAAAAAAAATTGAAAAAGTGGAAAAGTTTTCGTGTGACGCGTTTCGTCCTTTAGGACTTCATCCGACTAAAGTGATAGTTACGTTGATGCGACTGCACATGCGCAAGAAAAAATTGAGAGGACTGGAATTTTTTTTTTTTTTAAATATGTATATGTTTTGGGTATAGAGTCTAGCCTATTTAGTTTAGTTTCTTTTTTTTTTTTTTGTTTTTGGTTGCGTCTCCATCCTTGAATTTTGCCACATTTGGTGATGATAGAAAATCTACCAAGAAAGATGAAATATTTAAGAACCCGTACACAAAATTTTCTGTGGATTATCAAGCGATTAAAGCAATTTCTAAATATGTTCGTCTTAGTATATTGATTTCCCTATTAATTACAGGGTGTGTCCCTAAAATTTGCATATTTTCAAGAAATTAAATTTTCAACATTTTATTGAATTGGAATATTAACAAATAACATCTTTAGTATGATTTCCATCATTTGTGATGCAAAAGTTGATGCGCTTTGCAATATTCACGTGGACCCGATACAATAACGCCACATTGCCGTCAATTTTAGCAGATTCACTCTTTATGCGTTCAATTAAGTGTGTTGCATCTGTGAGTTTCATTGAGTGAACCTTCTCCTTTAGCATACCACAGAAAAAGAAGCCAGTTCTTTCTTCTTTCGACAAAACCTTTTTTTAATCTGTGGAGGTAAAAATATAATTACTGAGATTTCCTATATATCCAAACTTTAGGGACACCCTGTCGAGCAGCATTTTTTAATAAAAAATATGGTCAGGCTCATTGCAATGCATTTAATGTGTTGTTTTGTAAAATATCCCTTTTGTGTTCATAGAATTCTTTACTTAAATTCCTGAAGGTTTCTCTTATGTCTTCCTTGTGAGTAAATTCCACCAAGTTTTAGCCTATTATTTTGTTTTGTATTAACTAAGACTTTTCTTGTTTCAAAAGTATTTGTAACAAATTTCATGTTAAGATAAATTCATTTATTTCTTTTTTTTTTCTTGATATATAAAAATGAATATATTGCGTTCTCGGTGACGTCAATGCAATCAAAGCTTAAAGTGTCTCTAAATATCAAACATAAAATCAACATGAAAGTATTTCAAATTCACTGAGATGAAATATATCTTCTTGGAGTTCCATGTGTTATCATTCCTTTTATATACAAGGTGTTTCAAAAAATTGATCTCATTTGAGAAGTAAATATCTGCGTAACTACATAGTTTAGAAAAATTAAACTAGACAGGCTTATTGTTGAGCAAAATAAGATTTAGAGGAATCTGAGTTTCCAGACTAGGTCTTTTACCAGACTTCATGGGTCTTTGCAAAAATGTTTCCCGAAGCGGCTCGACCATCTCTTCCGATATTGGTGGTCCTCCAAATACATTCGCCCGGCATAGACAGCCTTCCTCTTCAACATTTTGGGCGTTGTCCAAATATGCATTGTAACTGGTACATTTTTAGCGCATTCTCTCATAAATGCATGCTGCACAATCTTGTTCGACTGTATTCGAGCAGAGGACACAGAAAAAGCTTTTTTTTCCAGTAAATGGATGTCTATACCTGAAAAGAAATAAAAACATAATTTTGAGTTGTTTCTACACAGGATGTTAAAATTTGAGATCATTTGAACGAGAATAGGTTAAGTTATTAGATTACGAAATTATATCAGTTTTTCTGAAACATTGTATTTCAGCTTATTGATGTTGTTTATTTTTCCTGAAAAAACTCATTGGACTGGATTAGAAATTTATTTGAAAGAAAAGAATAATTGAATACGATTCATTTAGATAATTACGATCATTTAAGAGGCTCGTTGCCAAGATGTTACGAGTAGAAGTGTTTTAATCCATGCTTTAACACACTTATAATTCGTTCACACTAAGCTGCCAAGAATGGCGGCAGGACCCGAGGATGTGACAACTTAGAGCAGCCAGGTGGATCCAGAAACAAAGCTCATAATGCCACTAGACTTTTAACAAATTTAGCTGCATTTCAAGGCTTAATACCACTTAAAAAGTCAATTTTCTTTGTGATTTTTTTCACTAATCAACAATACCAATTTTAGAAAATAAAAGAAAAACGAAGCTTTCGTTTGTTTTGTTTTACGGCATATCAACTTCAATGGGTTATTTAATGCCGGCAAGATTTTTTTTCCAAAAATTTATTGCTGGTAATATTTTTTCATCAAAAATTCATTGCTGGTATGTATTACTGGTATTAATTTTTTTTTTTTTTTTTTACACTTTTATAGTGTTTTGACCCTAGTTTGGGTCAACTATTTGCCCATAGCTGGGACTCTGGGAACACCATCAATTAAGAGGTGGTTCCATGCTCCTCAAAACCTGTTGATGAAATGCCTTGTTGTTGAATGTAGTTTATCGTTTTACCCAGGACGCGGATGTAGTTTATCGCCTATGAAAACAAAAACATTAACTAATATTAACATTGGTTATTATACTCACAACATTTCGGCTGTTGTACCATTTAGCCTTCAGCCTTAAGCAACGTTGAGTCTTGTCAGTACATAGATGGGTGACCGCTTGGTGCTCTAAGCTTGGATGCGCGGGTGGTGTAATGGATAACGGCTCAGAACTGGAGATCGGAGAGCCGAGTTCCAATTCTAGTTGCGCTCGTTATATTCAGTTCCGTGCAAATACCCTTGGGAAATGAATGAATCTACATCTTTTTACCCCCGCTATGGCTTAATTAGTAAGATATTATTATCTCAAAAAATTTCTTAGAATCTAAAAATATTTTCTGACTTTAAATGATCTGCAAAGGTTTCACAAGCCATAAAAAACACAACTCAATAAAAAAAAATCAACATTCTTTCAATCCACCCGTGTAGATTGTTCTCTTTCTACTTTCCATCAACTCCTGCAGCTGCGCTGGTACCAAACTGTATTGGTACATCCTTCCGCCCAGTCTCGTAGCTCACTGGAAAGAACACTCCAGCGACGTCGCAAGACATTGGCACAACACCGGAAGAGACAGTTACCGGTCAAAAGCCCAACCCGATTGAAAAGAAGAAAAACCTGCCAAGTGCCTGAGAGACTGCCGCTCCAGAGTGGGACTACACAGTCACCAGAGGCGATGTAACTCCATCGCCTAGCACCTACAGCGCTACTCCATCGTCTCCGAAGACGGACGAATGCCGACGACGACGACTTTCCATACTTAAGGGAGATAATTCATATCAGTCCCCTCTTGCCTATACGCCTTCGTGTTTCTTATCTATTTCTTTCACTGAGCAATATGATTGCCTGCACTACTAATCCCCACTTTCGGTTGCCTGAAAACTAGATATATGTCAACTACTAGGCTATGTGACTCTTAAACAATCCAGTGATATAATTTATGGGATTTAAACCTAATGTCTAAAATCATGGTGGGATTTTTTACTGCCTTTGTTTCTTAAGTAGCACACACATTAAGTTCTGACAATCTGCTCAGTAGACCTAGCATACAGATAAGCATCATTTTCCAGCCTCTGAGTAAGAAAAGATACTCAAAAGAGCGTGAGAAAATATTTTTAGTCAATCGTTAATTAACCCTTTAAGCCCTGACCACCGTTTTAGCCACCGCTTGAACGGGGTGGTGGTTAAACACTTGTAACTATTTTTATAACTACTGTGAAACATTAGATACTATTTGCGAATTTTGACTCAGGAGCTCAGGCAGAAGTTTTCAAATTGTTTAGGAACGCAGAGTTGAAAACATCAATAAAATACCATTTCGCCATTTATAGAAAACATCAATAAAATACCATTTCGCCAGGGGATCATTTATATTTCTATAAATGATAATAAGGAAATTATTCAACATTCAGTGATCGAACAGTTTATGTTAGCTGAGGTTGAAATGAATAAAAAAAATTTTTCTTCAAATATTTTCAGTTGTGACGTAATGGATATCGACACGGAATGGGAAGTCGGAAAGCCGGGTTCGAATTCCAGTTGAGTCCGTTACATTCTCTTACGCCCAAATACCCCTTGGAAAGGTATGTATCCATCTCTTCTCCTGCACTAACTATGGATTGAATAGCAGGACTGACTGGGTCCTATAGTCTTGGTTGGCAAACAGTCTAAAGTAAAAAAAAAAAAAAAAAAACGACAACCTACTGCGAGAAAATATACTGCCTGTGAATCGAAACAGATATTATTGCCCAAGCGTCTGTCACATTTGGTACTTGACTGACTGAAGCCCACTAACTGTTATCGATCTTTCTAGCACTGATTTCTCTAGTACATTATTCACATGCGAATTATATGTAGTTGTTATCACAACGTTTCGGTCCTGGTACACTTCATCAGGTGTATGTCGATCCGGGTAACCTACAGGGTATTTCGGACTGAATCCTTTATTTAATCTAAATTTAATCGTGGATAGGCTGTTCTCGTTTCACTGCTCATGTCTAGAGATATCTCGTCTAGTCCTTATTTTTACTATTTTTTTTTTTTTTTTTTTGCGATTGCCCACCTTGTTTACACTGAGTCTAATATACACTAACTGGCCCAGAGATTGAACTCACAATTACTATATCACCAAATTCATGAACCAACACTTTAATCCACTAGGATATTTTGCGGATGATACTAATCTCTATGGAGAACTTGGAGTCTTAAAACCAAGCGTAGCCTAGTGGATTAAAACGTTTGTTTGTGAATTGTGACATAGTAATTGTGAGTTCAATAACTAGTACGGGCAGTGTGTACTTGGACTCAATGGAAACAGGATGATAACAACAACAAAGATGAAGAGAATAGTCCGCATGTAAATAGTATAAATAATAATAATATTCAAATTGGTAGAAGATAAAATAGAAAAGGACGGGTTAATCTTTGGTCCATGGTGTCCATTTAATACAAGCATAGAGCAAAAGGGAAGATGAAATTGTAATCAACTTTGACCCATTGAAGTTTAAACACACAAAAGGTTTGTTATTTAAAGAAGGTCACAATCAAACCAGTTGTCATTGGTGTACTTGGTACGGTGACTGGCAAAATGACGACATGGATGAAGAAAATTGGCACTGATTTTTCTGTGGAACTGTTGTAGAAAGGAAGCTTCTTGGGAAAAGCAAGAATATCTGGAAAGTGACGAACATTTAGAGGCGGTACCGACCAAACTAATCGTTGCTTAACTAATCGGCTAATCACTATTTTAACCACAGCTGATAGAAAAGAGGAATTCATGATTTTGAAAGTGTATAACTGGGAATCGAATGAAACAAACTCGGCCCGAATTTAAACTTTGTTCTATTTCCCGCGCAGTCCGTTATTTATCGCCTAAACCCAAATCTTAAGGACTACATTAGAAATATATGCTATTTCTTTTTATCTCTGTGTATATAGGAAATTTTATTTGTACTGGACTGACCGCAGGTTTTCTAACTTGAGTAACGGGTCATTTAATACGGTTTCTCTATTGTGCATGCAGTAATTTTCAGATCTACGAACGGCCATTTTGTCAATATCCACAGAATCGGACGATGGACGACAAAGATCGTGATAAGAGTTGATGAATGGCGTTTGGGATGGGGGAGGGGTAAAGCGGCTGATTAGAGAGAGACTATGGAAAAAAAACGATGATGGTGTATGGAGTAAAAGCCGATCCAGCTGTCGACACAGATAATCTCTGCAAGGAATTGGTGGAAGTAATGTTACTGAATAGGCTTCGGCAAGGCGTGAAACGTTTTACAGATTAAAAAAAAGAAGTAATTTGGGATTGAAATGGCAGACAGAGAGATGGACAGGCAAACATATTCAGAGACAGACGAAGGAGAGTGTAAATGCAAAGATATATATATATATATTATTTATTTATTGTTTTTCCATTATGCATCCAAACTAACGTTGTTTAAACAAGCCAAATATCGATATACATTAAATGAATGAGTGGCCCACCTAGAACGATGGCGAATACTACAGACCATTGTTAGTAAGTTCGATCTTTACTAAGTGCTCTCATATTGTGGTTTTATGCCAGACTTTAAGTGATTATAGTAAATATCAATATACGAGATGTTATTCAAAGATACTAGGAATTTAACAAGTACGAACATTTGCCTTCTGGTGCAAAGGCTGCAACGATATAAGCGACACGTGGAAGGATACAGGTTATATTTCGGAGTGACCTTCCTTTAGATAGGTTGCCTTGTAAGGCTTCAGAGACCCTATCTGCCCATCAAGTTTTTGCCTCCTGGTTTTTTTGAATTCAGGGCTTATATATATATATATATATATATATATATATATATATATATATATATATATATATATATAATAAATTGTATGGATATGAGTTTGTGACCCGGCGTTTGACGCTTTTTGCGGTCATGAGAGAAACAAGTTCATTTTTAAAATTGGATCTATTTATGCTTGTTTGATTATGTCTGGTGGCGGGAGAGGGAATCGGGTTCTGTGTTTGTTTGGGGGTGGTACTATCTTACGCACAGACACATACATACAGGTGTACGCATTTTAGTTCACATCAACACATCCATATAAGCAATTCGAGGCTAGGCGCAGATATATATATCCGTGCGTTCGGGCATACATACGTACACAGTTGTAATTCTATTTCGGTGTCGGGACCTTAGCTTTTAATGTTTGGCGATGTTCATTTCAACAAGGCGCGGGTAGGAGTGTTCTTGATGCTTTTCAGATCTATCGCATGGGTCGTAAGAGAAACTTATACTTCCTCACCCACATACAAACACATACACACGCACATGAATAATCATTGGTCTAGGCCTTTTCACCACCGCTTTGGTTAAATTAGGTTCTGCTTGTGGTTATGGCGATGATGATGTTTCTATTTTCAACGCTAACTGCTTGTGTGTTGTTGACGGTTGTGATTATGCTGGTAGTGATAATAGCTGTGATATTAATTATTATTGATAATGTTAATAATAGATATTGATGCGTTAACGATAAAATTAGCCTTAATGACGTTAGTTCATGCCACGTTGACTGGTAAACTCCTACAAAAAAAAATTCTCAAATTGCCATTTTAAAAAAACACACTCTGTTAAATTTTCAAAAATGTTCCACCTTAGCGTTGCGACTGCACGCTCCAAAAGTTTGTATCCGTTATCAATAACACAATTAAAAATATATATATATATATTTCGATTCGCATTGAGTTTTTTAGTCTCGGATGCTACCTGAATTTTACCAAAAACAAAATAATTTCCATGCCTGAAGATGACTGAATGTACAGTTGAAAGTACTTGCGTATTAAAGCAAGACCTTATACAGCTTATAATTTTTAAAAAAACAAGGATCATAACATTCATCGAGTGATTTGTAGGTTTATGCACTTTTAAAATTTTGTTTGCGAAGGATTTCGCAATTTTATATTATTAACTTTACTAATCTACTTTTTAGTATGAATGATTCATTGTAATATATATATATATATATATATATATATATATATATATATATTAATAGATGTCATTTTTCAATCGAACAGCATTTCTTATTACTCCAAAGCTTATTCGAATGGATGTTTTATTAGATGTCATATTTTTTGTGAGAATTACGTCTACCTGACTGTTCTTTCGACAAACAATAAAAAAAGTGCTCTCCGTCACATATGAGAAAAAAACAGTATATAAACCTTGAAATTAAAAAAATAAAGTGTGCATAAACACTGAAAATACTTTGGAAGCATTAGTGTAACTCGAAAGGAAAAAAGATTGGATCGATCACTGAAGATTCAAGCTGAAAGCTACACGAATATATATATATATATATATATATATATATATATATATATATATATATAAAGGAAACACTATATGTAGTAATCCCTTACTGATTTTTTCCTTTTGCGTTTAAATGCAACAGATGACATTTATGCTTTAGTGTTCATTAGAACGTGAAAAGTTAAACCTCATGGAATTTTTCTTTTATGTTGGAATGTCATGGTCAAGCGCGCACGAAAGCGTGAAAACTAATCCTTTTATAGGTATTTTAAAACATTATTACAGTATTTTTAGATGATTCTATTTCGTGTCGGCTTCAATTTTTTAATGTTGATTGCTTTGAGGATATGTAGTTTTAATTTGGTGTAGGATAGTTGTGTTATCAATTAGTATTTTTCTATACTGTGAAAGTTGACAGGAATGATGGTGTAAATGTTTCGCAATGGACGAATGTGCAGGGTAAGATGTCTTGATAATGCAGTTGTCGTATATCCAAAATATATATTTGAATCAGTTTGTTTGGGAGGAGTTATTGCGAATAATTAAATTGGTTATATTGTATTTTGTATAATATATGATTAATTTTATTTTTTTTATTGGGATCCATATTGGTACGAATGAGGTTTTTTTTATTATTTTCTCATCCTGTTTGTAGTAAGCGTGGATCAGGTTACAATATAAGAGTTGGATATATTTAAGGTCCCTTGAGGAAGTACCATATTCTGTTTGAAATGTGTTGAGATTTTGTATTTGTTCATCTAGAATGTGATTAGGGAAGTCATTATTAATGAGAATCTGCTTAATAGTTTTTAGTTCAGTGTTGACTGTTACAGTGCATTTATTGCCTCATTTCATTCTAATATACGGAAAAGTATTCGTGGATATAAAAGGTTATGATAAAATAAGCAGACATAATGTTTGTAATTAATTCAATCAGACACATATATATATATATATATATATATATATATATATATATATATATATATATATATATTGCAAAACAAAGGAATAATAAAAAAAACAGCCTGAGTAAATGTGACACACCCCGTACCAGGTGGTGATTTCCTTCGCCAAAAGAGGAAAGCAAGTTCGAATCCAGAATATATTACCTTTATTAAATCACTCGAATGCGCAGGCCACTAATTTATATTGTATTAAAAGCTGTGCATCAACTCGAACATGTATAACTAACGGAATAAGAAATATATATATATATATATATATATATATATATATATATATATATGTATAACGAAATATAGTCTTTAAGGTGCTATGTTTATGGGATAAAAGTGCTCAATATCAGAGATAGAGCGTATGTAAATATTAAGTGAACATTGAACGTCTAGCATGAAACAACCTGTCGCCTCTGAGTGTTGACTTCAATGTTCACTTATATATATATATATATATATATATATATATATATATATATATATATATATATATATATAGGTGCGTCGATTATAAAAATATGTAAGTTTAACTGTTTATATTAACACTGAACAGCCAGACATCGCACACATGCGATTTGGTTCTGATTATGAAGGATTTTAGAGAACCAGCCACACTTTTCGGAAGAGCCGATTAGAGAAATAGTATACAGTATGTAACAATGCTCCAATCACATATTTAAATTGATATATATATATATATATATATATATATATATATATATATATATATAAGGGACACTAAGGTCAACATGTTGCGGCGACAATCTGTTTCATGCTTAAAAGCAATATTCAGGCGTCACTAGATGTTGACCCCTATGTCCACTTTTATATTTGCAGACGCCCTATCCCTGATATTGAGCACTTTAACCCTTAGATCTAGCATAATTTAAAACTATATTTTTATCATAAATATTTTTATATAAATGTCTTGAAGATTGCGTTTAGCATGAAATAGGCTGTCCCTTCTAAGTGTTGCCTTCAATATACACTTTCATATTTGTATACGCTCTATTCCTGGTCTTGAGCCCTAAAGCCATAAATATAACATACTTTAAAACCATATTTTATCATTTTATATATATATATGATAAGCTGTGATACAGCGAAACCATGTGTCTGTGGATAACAATATATACGCCCCCGGAAAATTTAATTCCGGTCGAGCACTCTGGAGAGAAAGAGCGAATTTGTAAATAACGACTACTACTGCTAATAATTCAAAGCTCTTCCATGAATTGAGCCCTCTTGGTCATTGGCGTGTTTAATCGAAGAATAGTATCTATCTATCCCGGCTTGAGGTAATCGGATTTCTAGTCACACTGATGAGCTGTTATACAGCAAAACAGTCATATATATATATATATATATATATATATATATATATATATATATATATATGGCATATCACATTGTAACATCTGTTCGCGTACGATCGACAAAGTTAAGCAATATCAAGCCTGGACCTTACCTATATAGGTAACCGCTTGGGAATAACAGGTGCTGTAAGCTTGGATGCGTGATTTTTGTAATTGATAACGATTCGGAAATGGAATTCGGAAAGCCGAGTTCCAATTTCAGTCGGGTTTGTTACATGCAAATAGACTTGGAAAATATATGAACTCAATTCTTTTCTCCCCAGCTATGGGTTAATTAGTAGTTTTTTTTTTATCAGTAAATCATTATTATCTCCTAAAAAGTCTTACAATCTAAAAACATTTCCTGGCATTAAATAACCAGAATTTACTGATAAATTAATGAAATGGTATTCTGGCGTGTGAAATGTACCCTCCCCCATCTAATAAATTTCCAACCGTCCAGCACCTACTTTTCCAATTTTTGACTATTAAAAATCACCTGACATTGACTCTTCGCAATCAAGTCATGTTTTGAAATGCACTGTGACGTGAGAAACATTGCTCTGCAAATCTTCTTTACTGAAAATTTTTGGTGTTCGATTCCATTAAATGTTAAATTCTATAAACATTTAAAATTACTGAAATATTCTCGATTTCATCAAGCCGTTTTAACATTTTTAATTTTTTGCGAGTAAATATTACATTAAGAATTTTTTGAGAATAACATTGATTTTTTCCAGATACAAGTTCTACTATTTAACCCAGAACTGTGAGGAAAAGATGGATTCATGCCTTTCCCGAGGGTATTAGCGTGTAAGTAAAGTTAATGAACACGACTGAAATTTGAAATCAGCTAATTCCGAGATGCTATCCATTACACCACCGCACATACTTAGGATAGATAGATAGATAGATAGATAGATAGATAGATAGATAGATAGATAGATAGATATGAACAGACTGAGAAAGATAAATAGATAGATCTCAAGGAGGATGTAAGAGAGTTCAATGTAAGAACAGAGGGAATATTAGTTTAATTAAAGAACAGACTCATTGATTATATTTTATTTCCTCAGAAAGGCGTTTTTTTCCTGGGGAAATAAAATATAATCAATGGAAGTAATATTCGCTCTGTTTTTACTTAGAGCTCTCACACAATCTCCTTGGGATTATCCATACGGATTACAAAGCATTTCATTATCTAACTATATATATATATATATATATATATATATATATATATATATATATATATATATATAGCCACGTGCACACACAAACGTACACACACACACACATATATATATATAAATATAGCCACGTGCACACACAAACGTACACACACACACACACACATATATATAGCCACATGCACACACAAACTTACACACACACACACACATATATATATATATATATAGCCACATGCACACACAAACGTACACACACACGCACACACATACACACACACATATATATATATATATATATATATATATATAGCACGTGCACACACAAACGTACACACACATATATATATATATACATTCACATGTACTCACAAACGTACACACACACACACACACATATATATATAGCCACATGCACACACAAACGTACACACACACGCACACACATACACACACATATATATATATATATATATATATAGCCACGTGCACACACAAACGTACACACACATATATATATATACATTCACATGTACTCACAAACGTACACACACACACACGCCCACACTCACACACACACATATATATATATATAGCCACATGCACACACAAACGTACACACACACGCACACACAAATATATATATATAGCCACATGCACACACAAACGTACACACACACACACACACACACACACACACACACATATATATATATATATATATATATATATATATATATATATATATATATATATATCTATAAATTCAACAAAATCAGCAAAGAAATATTTCAAAATTTTCAAGTATACATTGCTGTGCAAAAGTAAGTGAACTCTAAGAAAAATATTTTTCAAAATTGGTTGTTTCTCCAGATATATTTATAAAGAAAAATCTTTATTAAATCCATTACAACCACTTTCAAATAATCAAAATTAATTAAATAATTAAATGAATGGAATAAAAACATTAAGTAAACATTGAGATGTGCAAAAGGTAGCGAATCCTTATATTTAATATTTAGCGATTGCTCTTTTTGATGTTAACATGTCGACCAGCCTTTTTTATATAATTTTTACGTTTCAGTCAGTAGGGAGTACCGATTTTTGATCATTCTTCTTGACAAAACTCCAACAATTGCTTGATATTAACTGAGTTTCTTGCATGCACAGACTTCTATCACTTGAATCACAGATTTTCAATTGGGTATAGATCAAGACTCTGACTAGGCCGTTCTAAACTTGAAATTTCTTTTTACGAACACATTCATTTGCTTTGATGTTTCAGATCATTGTCCTGTTAAAAGTTCCAGCCCCGTCCTAAACCCAACTTTTGAACAGAGGGCAAGAAACTTTCGTTAAAAATTGCTTGGTATCTTGCAAAGTCCATTGTATCATTAATACGTACTATTTCGCCAGTTCCAGCTGCAGCAAAGCACTCCAAAATCATAATACTGTCACCGCCATGATTAATGGTTGGTATCAAATTCTTCTCTTCAAAGGCTGTATTAGGAGCTCGCCAGATGTACCACCTATTGTTCGTACCCAAAGGCTCTAGTTTGGTCTCATCCAACAATAAAAGCTTTGCCAGGATGTTGCTAGCTTATTAATATGAGCATTGATATAGTTGAGGCGAGCATGCGTGTGTATTTCGTAAGTAGTGGTTTTTTCTATTCATTCCGCCATGAATATAGGCATTGTTCAGATTTTGTCGCACTGCATATGTATGCACATTGGCCAATGAGCATTGCAGGACTGCAAAGATCACAGAAGGATTTTTCTGGGCTTGTCGAACTAGATGTCTACTTTCTCTTACTGTTATTTTTCGCGGACGGCCACTTCTTGATTGTGATGCCGTCATGCCAAAGTCCTTCCATTTATAAATAATTTGTTGCACGCCGAAGTGCACTCCAAATCGCTTTGATAGTTTTTTGTTATCTTCTCTGTCATTATAAGTTTCAAATATTTTTAAAGCTTCAAGAAGTTCTTTTGATATTATTTAAAGGAATTGATCTTTCCTTATGCTTTCTGATGTTTTATCATTGCCTTTGTGTGTAGTAGCAATCCCAATTTTCTTCAAATTTGGATTACTGCTATAATTAATTCCTTTCAATAATATATGAGGAAGGTCGAAAGACCCAAGATATGGAAAATAAAGTATAATATGTATTCAAAAAAATATAAATTATAACCAAAAACGTTTGTGGCTTCTCTCAACTCTTTAAAATATGCACTTTTCTCTCGGTGGGACAATTTTTATCTCTCCCTCATATATATATATATATATATATATATATATATATACGTTTTTTACTTTTATTCGGCTCTCCCGTCGAATTCAACGAATGAGGGTCAAGCAGATCAGTTCCTAGGAAACTGACAGCCCGACGCCAGCACATGAGATTTGATTATAGTGGTGAAGGTTTTGTGCAGAACCATCCACTCTTTTTGAAGGGCCAAATACAAAGACTTGGAGCACTACGTGCCACAGGGTCCCCAAACGTTTTGAATTCAGAGTTGTCCTTCTCCTAGAACAGTTTCCATCCACGGCTATAGAACCCAGTCTGCCCTGCTATTTGCCCATAGCTAGAGGGATCACACATTTCCGAAGGGTAAGTAAATGTAATGGATTCAACTGGAATTCGAACTCAGCTCTACGATTCCTCAATCCAAGTCTATATCCATTACTCTAACGTGCCGCCTCTCTCTCTCTCTCTCTCTCTCTCTCTCTCTATCTATATATATATATATATATATATATATATATATATATATATATATATATATATATGTGTGTGTGTGTGTGTGTGTGTGTGTGTGTGTGTGTGTAAAGTTCGTCTGAAGTTATTATGCAGATTTCATAAACATCAATAATTCATTTTTTATCAAATTTTAACCGATTAATTTAGATGTCAAAACAAAGCTTTAGTTAAATTTAAGGCAGTTTCAACATGTTTTATTGAAGTTGTTGAACTTATTACAAAAACCTACTGTCTGATGTTATTATGCAGATTAAACTAGTATTAATTTCAGGCCTCTGAAATATAATAAAAACTATTTTTCTTTCTGCTATACATGCTTCAACATAGATAACGGAAAGGATTTAACAAAATCTGAAAAACAGAAAATAACATTGTGTGAGGGAATGTGGCGATATCAAAGGATCATCGGACGATGAAGAGGGCTGTTGAAAATATAATTAAGTTGAGAAGTAGAAACAAAAGAAAAGGCTTTAAGAACTTGTCTTCTCGAGGGGAACGTAAATTAAAGCAAATTATAGCGAAACAACTTTTTGAACAGGCTGGAATTGAGGATTTCAAAAGGAAAAATATATAGAATACTTTGCAACATGGGATCTGTCAAGAAATTTCCTAGGCGAACTCATCTCGGTAAAGCAAATATTTTAAAAATATTTTAAAACCGTCACAATTGATCCAAGTAATACATGCAAATTGATTTTTCTGGAATAATTTTCACGAATTAATCTAGGTTGACACTCGATGAACCTGATGGCTGAGATAAAAATGGATGGATTTTATCCTATGCAGATGTGCCTACAGGCAAGAGAAGGCTGCAAGGAGGCGGCAGTGTGATGATATGGGTTGGAATTGTCGACCAAACTATTATTGGACCATTCAAAATCAATGAAGGATTTAAAATGAAGAGTGCTAACTATTGCGACTTCTTTTGAATGGCACAAGTCCCAGCCTCGCAATTTCAAAGCGAAGGGTGTATTTATGTGCGACAATGTCCCTTCTCATGCATTGAAGGTTAACCATGAATGTTTTTTTTTAGAGTAAAATGTCAACATGGAAGAAGGTAATGGATCCATCACGTCCAGATCTGAATCCGATCGAAAATCTATGGTTAAATGTGAAGATGAAATTATATGAAGCTGGCATATAATATGGCAGCAAAGCAGACCCAAGGCAAGCAATTAAAACTATCATGTCGGAAATTAAAGCAGCTGAAGTAAAAAAAAAAAAAAGGAACAAAATCAAATGGATAATAGATTGCTGGCTGTTACTGAGAAGAAGGGTTACTATATTAAGATGTAAATGCTTGACACACTTATGAGTGTTTGTTATTTGTTCTATTATAAGTGTTGATCAAATGTTGATTTTATTAGCTTATTATTGAAATAAAAAGGGATTTTCTGGTTTTGCAGATTTTATAATAAATCCAATAACTAATAAAACGCCATGAAACTACTTAAAAATTTAACTCAAGATTTGTTTTGACGTTGAAATTAATCTTTTAAAATTTGGCAAAAATTGCTCAAAGCAAATTCGAATTATTGAGTTCTATGTGATTTGCATAACTTCAAACTCCCTCTCTCTCTTTCTCTCTCTCTTTCCCTCTCTCTATCTATCTGCACACACACACACACACACACACATATATATATATATATAAATTAATTAACGGAAAAATACTCAAGGTAAAATTCAAGAACAGATATGGTATTGAGGGAGAGGGAGAAAGAGAAAGAAGAAGAGAAGGAAAGATTCCAATTTTCAAATCTTTCTTTCTCTTTTCTTTCTCTCTCTCCCTCAATACAATATCTGTATCTCTTGAAATTAACCTGGAGTAATTTTTTCCGTTTATATTTGGTTTGCAAATCTAAAAGATTGAAGGCTATTTTTAGAGCTTTCATGAAATAAAGATTATTACCTATTGGTATTTTAAGTGTTTGATATTCATTAATTAATAATTTTGCTGTCTCTGACATAGAGCTCCCCTTGGACCTTTATCCTCTTGTGAATTTCATACGGATGAACAATTTAATTTATAATATATATATATATATATATATATATATATATATATATATATATATATATATTACAATGAATCATTCATACAAAAAATAAATTAGTAAGGTTATAAAATGGCGAAATACCTTGGCCAGCAAAATTTTAAAGGTGCATTAACCTACAAATCCCTCGATGAATGTTATGATCCTTGTGTTTTAAAATTATAAATTGTATAAGGTCTTTCTTAAATACGCAAGTACTTTCGACTGTACGTTCATTCATCTTCAGGCATTGAAATTATTTTGTTTTTTGTAAAATCCAGGTAGCATCCGCGACAAAAAAATATAATGCGAATAGAAATATGTTTTTTGTTGCTTTCGGAAATGTGTTATTGTTAACGGATACAAACTTTTGGAGCGTGC
Source organism: Acanthosepion pharaonis (assembly GCA_903632075.3). NCBI lineage: Eukaryota > Metazoa > Mollusca > Cephalopoda > Sepiida > Sepiidae > Acanthosepion > Acanthosepion pharaonis. The sequence continues at coordinate 204,350 of CAHIKZ030001551.1, forward strand.
ATTTGCAACGCTAAGGTTGATTTTTTTTAAATTTAAGAGAGTGCGTTTTTATGCATAAATGATTCATTGTAATATAAATTGAACTGCACCACATATTTGAGATATATATATACATACATACATACATATACACACACACACACACACATATATATATATATATATATATATATATATATATATATGTACTTAAAGTTAAAAGCTCTACGTGTTATTTTACTTTCATTTTATTTTTTCACACGTGTATTAGGCATTTTTTAATACCACTGTTTCCTGGTCTGATTCAACACTGACCATTAACCTTTTATGTATTATATATATATGTGTGTGTGTCGGTGTGTGTGTGTGTGTTATATATATATATATATATATATATATATATATATATATATATATATATATATATATATATATATTTTATATGCGCATTACTTATTGGAAAGTGCTCAATATCAGTGATAGAGCTAACATATTCATTTGTATAGATATGAGTTTGTGACCCTGGGTTTCACGCTTTTGCAATCATCAAACTAGTTTGTCTGACATTAAAAAAAAAAGCGTGAAACGCAGGATCACAAATCATATATATAAATAAATATATATATATATATATATATATATATATATATATATATATATATATATATATATATATATACAGAAAGAAGTGAAAAGAAGGTGAGGGAGAGAGAATGGTTAGAGCGGGGAGGGGTAGGTGATGAGTTGATGCTTATAAATGGGTGTGCGAATAAGTAAATAAAACCAAAATTCAAAATTGAAATAAGCACGAAGGGGAGGGGCGTAGATGTTTAGTAATAGAATAATTTAGTTTACAGAAAACAAATATTCATTTTAATAGCGTTAACACAGCGCTGGCCTAAAAGAAAGAGAGAAAGTCAGAGAAATGAGATGAACGTTTTAAGAAAGAGTGACAGTGAGCAAGAGACGGAGAGTGGTGGGAGTGCACGAGGGTGATGTCTGATTTTGACGAAATTGCTAAAGAAATGATAAGAAAAGGTGCGGCGTTTTTTTTTTATTTGCTTTTGTTTGTTTTTTGTGTTTTTGTGTGTGTGTGTGTGTGTGTGTGTTTTTTTTTCGAAAAAAATGCACAATTGGTTGGAGAAACACAGCACGCGACTATGCTTTTAAAATTAACCCGAATATTCGCTATTAACTTATTACTCATGAATTCCATATCTGGTAGGCTGACCAATAAAAACTGGACAGGGCGGTCATTATGACCGTCCTTTTGACATTGCAATCAATGTTCCAGTCATTCTCATTTCATCATCTGACCAAATTTGAAGGTCACTCAAAGTTCATACTTTATAACCATTTACTTAACGTTTACAAGTAAAAAAAAGTCATTCTAACTGGATTTCTAAAGTGAGGAATTATCATTTTAATGAATGATAACTAATTTTAACCGGTGAAAAGTTCATGGTTTTCATATTTAAATATTCTGAGGGATCTTAATTCTTAAGTTAATGATTGAGTAATTTCATGGCGAGTTCTACGACACTAAAATCTCCGTAGAAATTCCTTTCTCGCATCGTTAAATATTTGAGCATAACATCGAAATATTGCAATAACAACTATAAATATAAAAGCTGGGCCTCATTTTAAGAAGTGGGTACAAATGATCCATTTCACTGAAACAGCCGTTAAACACTTCTATCTTCCTTTATTTCTTTTTTTTTTTTTTGTTCATTTTCTCACTGAAACCAAGTAGTGTCTTTTCCCCTCTTTACACGTGATCAAAATGGAATAGTTCATTATTTATGATGTATTGGCAGGAGAAGTTGAGAACTTCTATCTTTATTTATTTCTTTTTTTCTTTCATTTTCTCACTGAAACCAAGTACTGTCTTCTCCCTTCTTTTCACACCATCAAAACAGAATAATACATTATTTATGAGGTATTGGCAGAACGTAACGGTCGTGCGAACTGACGAACTAAGCACAATTACAATAGGATAGATGACTAGTCCGTTTAGGTATATTTGTATTTATTCAATTCTCACTGAATGGTAACTAGTTATAGTTTCTAGTAGACACGACATTCATCCGAGCCTGATCAACAGTTTGAGCAAAGACCAGTACGATCGCTGACTATCCAATTTCAATCAGAAGCTCCTGGGTCAACATGTGGTATCCTGAATCCGATAACATCAAGACGCTATCTTACAAACCTACTTAATATATATTATTATATAATCATATTTTTACTCATTTTACCCCATGCAAGGCAGTAAAGCCACGAAGATACAATGGGTTACCGAGTGTGAACGAATTAGAAAACATTATTAAAGAGTAGGAACAATAAAAGAAGAGGAATCGAGAAGATAACCATTGACTTTGCATTTAAATTTTTGAAGATCAAAGTTGGTTGGAAAGCATGGAGCTGGAAGAGAGTTCCATAAACGAGAAATGACAACAATAAAGGAAGAGGAATCAAGAAGACAGTAGATAACGATTGACATTACATTTAAATTTTTGAATGTCAAAGTTGGCTGGAAAGCATGAAGCCGGAAGAGATTTCCACAAGCGAGAAATGATATGATACTGTTAGTATAGAATTTACAGTTACATCTCGACAATTCAACTGTAAATTGATGAAACGTTGTTGCCAATCTAGTACTGCGCTTGAATCCATAAAGTCTTGATACTATAGCGATAACTTCCTCCGAAACAATTACCATGAAAGTATTTATAGAAAAGGAAACCACGTTATGCTTGTGAGAAACTGACTGAATCCGAGATGCCAGGTCAGGACCAATAATATTGCAGATTCTTCTTTGGATTTTATCATGAATCTCTAGATATACAGCAAGTGCACCGGACCATATATGGTTTCAAAATGGCCGTCAGTTAAAACAATATTAGTGGCAATATGGGGATATTAATAATTTTTTATCGCATTATCCTATGCTTGGCAGTAAAACCACTGAGACACAAAGAATTACTTAGTGCGAAAGAATAAGAAAAAGGAGAAATACTATTAAGGAGCGAGAAAAATAGAAGACTAATCAAGTAGATAGCGATTGACATTGAATTTAAATCTTTGGTAAGAAGGGCGTTCCATCCAGAAAGCTTCTTCCCACAAACCGCTACTACATGGAACAGACTCCTGCGTGGATGGTTTCCTGAACACTGCAATCTTAACCTCCTCAAATCTAGAGTCAGTCGTTATCTATCCACCATATCTTCGTCATCTTCATTTCCTATTTACTCCTCTTAAGTTCATATCACACACTTCATTGAGTAACCCTCTACCTCGAGGGGCTCTTTGATTTGTTTTCTACGTCTTATCAACCCTTTGCAGGTTATTTAAAACCAGAAAATATTTTTAGTAATGGTTTAGTGATACAAGTCTTACTCATTAACTCATAGAATGGGGAGAAACTGTGGATTCCTACCTTTCCCCTGGCAAATTTTGTGATGAGCTCCTTGAATCACTCTCATTCCCTACAAATCCCTTTGGTAAGAAGGATATCCATTCCAAAATCTTCTTTCCCAGAACATCTAATTTGTGAAACAGACTATTGTGTGGATGTTACCTCGAACACTATAATTTTAGCCACTTCAATTCTGGAGTCAATGTAATCTTCGCTTTATACTTCCTTCTCTTACGCTTACATCACGCACTTTATTCAGTAAGCTTCTATCTTAAGTGGGTCTTGGTCCTTGTACTGGGCGGATATTAATAATAAAAAAAAAGATTACCAGGATTAATTATTGGTTAGCAATATGACTCGCAGATGATACTGTATTTATGGCAGACAGAAACTACAGGACCCCCCGCTAGACGAGGCAGTCAAAGAAACCGGACAGAAAAGGCTAACCTTTAATTGTAAGAAGACAAGAATTATGATTGATGAACAGCCAAAGATCGTAGCTTCGTATGGAGATGTCAAAATCAGGCAAATAATGAAATTGAAATATGTGGGATGTGTTTTAACAGATGACGGAAAACGGGACGCAGAATTCCAAAACGAAAGATTCCTTCCAGAAACTAAGAAAAGTATAATAAAAAGTTTCGTTAGAAACAAAAAATTGATATTACATAGCAGTTCAGCATGTTTATGCTGAACTGCTATGTAATATCAATCCTCCTATGTTGCGATGAAAGCGGAACAATTTCTTCACAGACAATATCTTGGACAGAGCATGTTACCGGACATCGAATACTGCCGCCATATCTGGTCTTGTGCTTCTGCTATGTATTTAGAAATTCTTGATAAAATCCAAAGAAGAATCTGCAATGTTATCAGCCCTGACCCAGCATCTCGGCTTCAGTCACTGAAATTAAGCAACGTCGAGCCTGGTCAGTATATATGACCGCTTGGGTGACTGCTTGGGAATACCCAGTGTTGTAAACGTAGATGTGCAGGTGATGTAATGGATAATGGCTCGGAATTATTAATCCGGGGGTCGAGTTCGAATTCTTTTTGAGAGTGAAATTGGGAATTGTTCTGAATTTGCAATAGCTGCACATGTCATCGTGGCCGAGATATTAAGCGTGCTGGCCTAGTTCAAACTGGTGATCGCAGCAGATCATGCTCTCTCTCTCTCTCTCTCTCTCAGAAATTGTAACTAAGATTATACATGGACACATGTGAGTGTGCCTGAAGAGGCGTTTGTGGCAGGGATTGAATAGCCGCCCTAGCAGACGGTTGTGCTCGGAAAACGAGTAGCCGGCCTTTAACGCGTGTATAGCTGAGGTGACAAGAGAGGATTACAAGAATTGCTATCATTATTTCTCCTTTGTTTATTCTTCAAAGAAACGGCCAGCGCTCGAGATTATTTCTGCAAAAATAAAAAGGTCATCATCTCCTTGCCATTGAAAATTCTCGCTCGTGGACAAAGATTATATGACGTTGGCTAGAATGCAATCATTCAATGGTCAGCTGATATTTCGTCATAGACGTTGTCCAAAAGGTCGCGATGACTGGACAGATTGACCTTTGTAATCATTATAATAAATTCCCTCACAATCTAGCTACCCTCAAGAACTCGTAAAGTTCACTAAGAGACGTTTGGGTACTTAGTGGATCAATGTATAGATTAGTGGCGTTCTACTAACGATCTATTTCACACACGCATATATATATATATTCCGACACGGACTTAGTCTATACTGGGGTTGAATAAGACTGACGAATCTCATCGGTTGAAATAAGCCTATTCCTCATATGAGGTAATTCTGCATTTTATTTTGTACTAATTATTTGCGCTGTAATAAAAAATACATTGAGTTCTTTTTGTAGAGCAGTTTTAATATTTTATATTACTAGGATCCACTTTGATTACATACCAACGGATTTATTACTTTTACCATATATATATATATATATATATATATATATATATATGAAAAGAATTCATGGATTTTATTTTTTAAATCCGACATATTTTTATTACTTAATTAATTAATATTTATTACTTAATTATTTAATGTTATTACTCCTTGTCAGCTGGGGCTTCAGAATATGCCTACTGCACCTCTGCAGAGGGGTAAGATTCTCCTCACCCAATTAGGCGTCCTGGGTATCACGATAAACTACATCTTCGCCCTGGGTATAACGATAAACTCAAACCAGCAGCAAGGTCTCTGATCAGGAGATTTTGAAGAGCGTAGAACCAATTCTTAACTTCTGTTGTTCACAGGTCCACCATGACCCGGGGCGGTAGCACCTGTAAGGGTTCCGACTATGGGTAAATAGTTATTGAGTTTGAATAATACATTGAGCACTTTTATTCGTCAAAAAGTATTTTTTCGAAACAGCAATCAATTGAGTTGCCGTTTCCACTATATTTCCTCACAATCATTTCCTCATACATATATATATATATATATATATATATATATATATATATATATGGACAAATTCCAGTCGAATCCATTACATTCATTTATATGCTAATACCCTTGGGAAAGGTAAGAATCCTCTTCCTCTTCTCCCCCTAGCTATGGATAAATAGCAAAACAGACTGGGTTCTATAACCTTGGATGGTTACTGATCTACCGTACAAAGAAATGGCAACCTACTGTGGGAAAAATCTACCTCGTCAATCATGTATCGAAAGACACATGATCGCCTAAACGTGTATCACGCATGGCACATAACTGACTGATCTAGGAAGTGTTATAACGTGTGCCGGAAAATACGTCACAGAATTCCAAAGTATAATGAAAAGTACCTTCCAAAAGCTAAGCAAAGCATTAAAAAACAGGAAAATCCCATTAAAAATTAAAAAAATACTGAGCAACTATACAATATCAATCCTCCTATATGACAGTGAACGCTGGACAATTTCCATACAGTTGTTGACTTCTGGCGACAGGGATGTGGATGCTGAGAATGCCATGGACGGAACATGGGATTAAAGAGGAAGTTTAAAAGAGAATTGAAACAGAAACAAAAAGAACCTACATAGAATCAAAAAGAAACTTGAAGTTCCTGAGACGCAAAATGAGGAAAGAGGGCTTGAAGAATTTAACACTCACAGGAGATATTGAATGCAAGAGTTATAGTTGGAAACATCGAGCGATCTACCTAACAGGCAGAACAGGGACTGGGCGGGGTTAGTAAGGGGGTCAGACATTTTGATCAGAGATACATCGGATAGGATGTTGCAGCGAAGGTTATCCACGTCCTGAAGGAATACGGCACGTGAAAATAAAGTGAGATTGTTTTGGCACAAGGTCATATTCAGGGGTGATTCAGTGATAATCAAATTACTACAAGAACAATGATCTGCAAGACGATATTGAAATGAGCGCCATTCTAACAGTTCAGATCTTTACAGATAGCTCACGCCATATCCCCTCCACGAAGTCGAATCACCCTCATTTCTCCCATGTTCCGAAGATAAGAAGAAAGTTCGATCAGCTTTTTCCCCAAAAACTGTCTCTTTATGGAACCGACTCCTGCGTGGGTGCTTCCTTGAATACTACAATCTCAACATCTTCAAGTCATGGATAAAATTTATCCTTCAAATCCTCATAATCTTCACTTCCTAGAAACTCCTTTTTTTATTCATATTCCACGCATCATTCAGCAAGCCTCTACCCTCAGTGGCTCTTGAGACTTGTTGGGTGAATTCGAGTATAAAATAAACGAGGATTATAACTACGTCCTTAAGGATACTTCTTAAAAATAAAGTTCTTTTTTAATATACTTAGTTGGGCAGAAGGCTACAATTATTGAGCACCCTGTGACAAGTGAACTCTTTCGCTTACAACAATAGCTTAATGCTCTACAGCAAAGCACCCAGAATGATTTTTACGAAATCTGGTAAATGGACACTTGTGCAGCACCTGGAGAGGATTGAACTCAGTTCTTTTTCACTGGTTCACGAGACTAGCCTGCTATAATTCCTCAGCAGATGTTATGAATCTGTGTGTGCGGCGGTGGTGTTGTTGGGGTGGGGTGGGGAAAGAAACTGACGAACGGACAGAATAAAAGAGATTCCTCTTAGAACAGGGAAAAAATACATGTTTTTGTTTTTTACGTGTTGATTCTTAAAGTTCAGAGTGAAACGATTCGGCCCACCCACTCTAATTTGAAAGGATTATTTGGCAGAATAAGCCACTGTGCCACCCCCATATTAACAAGGGAGCTGTGTGACTCACAAGAGCCAACCTATAATATTAGCTTTATAACCACTGATACAATCGCAACCGACATCCCACTTTCATTAACAAGCGACACAATCATCACTACCATTGAAATCACTGGTATCGACGAAATTATGAACCTCATATGCTTGCATGGAAAATACATTATAACCAAAAAACGATTTCTTTCCGGTTTTGGAATATATATATATATATATATATATATATATATATATATATATATATATATATATATATATATATATATATATATATATATATATATATATATATATATATATATATATATATATATATATATATATAAAAAAAAAAAAAAAAATGAAAAGGATTAAATAGGCTCTGTGTATTTACTTACACAGTATTTTTAATTAATTGCATTTGCTGGCCTGAATATTCGAGAAATCTTGTCAGAAAATATATGTCCTTCAGCAGGATTTGAACCCGCATCCTCTATGGGGTACCGTCATTAGATTGGATGTGCTTAACCGATTAGGCCACTTCCGG
>CAHIKZ030001551.1:217500-220000 GCA_903632075.3 Acanthosepion pharaonis
AGAGAAAATGAGATCTGAGAGAAAAAATCCAAAACAACAGTCTGTGGCATAAGCAACAACCTCCAGGGTGAAGGGCTGAAGGTTTCACAATCACGTATTTGAGATCAGAAATATAGAAGCCATACGACAAGATGCAAATCATTCATCAGCAGTAAGAATCCGAAGGCCAGATTGGAATTTGCAAGGAAGGACAGAGATGAGTGACAACATTTCTGCAAGAATGTTTTATGGACTGAATTGACCAAAATTAATCTCTACCAAAAATGATGGAAAAGGCCAAAGTGTGAATAAAGGAAAGATCTTCATAATCCAAGGCATTCAAGCTCATCTGTACAAAAGAATTATTAGGCTGGGAAATTTCGGCTTAGAACATGGCTTTATAATTACCCCGAATCTGGAACAGATTCATTGAAGTTTTATTGATGATTCAACATCCATGGAGATTTGGTAGCAGCAGAATGGATTCGTTGAAGACGACTTTAATTTGCTAAAAGATAAACGTGGTGTAATCATAATTGAATAATCGGAAGGAAAGTTTCTCAAATGCAACAAGACAATGACCCAAATCATACTGGCAACACAACAAAGGACAGCGGTTGGAAATTATAGATATTTTTTAAATTACAAGTCAATCAAGGGATTAGAAGTTAACGCAGAAGAACATGCATGTCTTCCTGAAGATGAAACTGAAAGAACCTGTCACCCCGAAACAAACAAACGACCTATGAGTTTCGTCGAAAGGCTGCGATGAAAAGTCTGGATAAGCATCCCAGGATCAAAGAATGCAACAGTTTAGTTATGTCAATAGGTCGCAGGATTGATGCAGTTATTGCATGCAAATATTATTATGCAACCAAATATTAAAGATTATTTACTTTAACTCTATCTGTTACTTTAATTTTGCTCACCTAAAAATGGGATGATCTGATACGGTGTAAAAATCCTGATCATTTTTATCATGTGTGATTGAAATGAAAATGGTCTACCAGGAAATAAAAGTAGAAACCTTTCTACAACTGATTCTTGGTGAATACCGATTTTTTGAGATTAATTTAAGATCATGCATTCTGAAGTTTTTAGAAATGTCTGCAGGAGTGTGAACAGAACAATTTTGAAAGGAAATGCAAGGAGGTCCCATAAAATTGTTATACAGGACATGATTTAAACAGCAATGATTATTATTATTAATACATTTATATTATTATTATATATATATATATATATATATAAAGAAATATAGTCTTAAGGTGCATTATATTTATGGGATAAAGTGCTCAACATCAGAGATAGATGCGTGTGTAAAGACGCCAGAATTACTATTTATTAATTGTTTAGAGGCGACAGTCTGTTCGCCATATTGCAATCGTCATGAACCTGACGATTGCATATAGAGAGGCATGAAACAGACTGTCGCCTCTAAGTGTTGACTTCTATAGAGAGGTTCACTATACTGGCCGAAAGAAAGAAAGAGAAAGAAAGAAAGAAGAAAGAAAGAAAGAAAGAGAAAGAAAAGAAAGAAAGATATATATATATATATATATATATATATATATGACGAAAGAAAGAAAGAAAGAAAGAAAGAAAGAAAGAAAGAAAGAAAGAAAGAAACTATAAACATATAAAAATATATGCATTTTGTGGTGAAGAAAGAAAGAAAAGAAAGAAAGAAAGAAAGAAAGAAAGAAAGAAAGAAAGATAGTTAGACAACTCTTTCTACTTCATCTCCTCGTCCACCTCCGAAAGAAAGAAAAGAAAGAAAGAAAGAAAGAAAGAAAGAAAGAAAGAAAGAAAGAAAATTCTCCCAGGACAGATGTTTGATCAAAGCTTGTAACATGTGGCAAAACTTGTAAATGTTTAACATTGGATAATAAGTTTTCCAGACAGAAATATAATTTACCGATGAAAGAAAGAAAGAAAGAAGAAAGAAAGAAAGAAAGCAAAGAAAGAAAGAAAGAAAGAAAGAAAAGAAAGAAAGAAAGGATTGACTTTTAACTTTATTTTAGCTGGTCTTTTCTAGAAACTGATATTTTCCCTTATTTCCAGTGGAATAATATATTTCAATAGCATTGATGATTTATTAAGTAAAAGAAAGAAAGAAAAAACCCCTGGCAAAATGGTATTTCAATTTTTCGTATTATTTGGAATAGAAAAGAAACACATCTATTATTGTTAATAAAACAACAAAAATTGAAAATAAAAATAAAACATCAAGAAAAAAATCTAAAAAAGAGTAAAACGCTATTAAAAATGGAGACACGTATTTGTTTAACTGATCCATTTGTTTAAAAAATAAACAAAATATTTTTTATTTTCCTGTAACGTTTTGAAGAATATGAGTGTGAAAGATCTTATTAAAGCTTATTCGAATCTTGAGAAAACTATAAATGGTTGGGAATTTCAATGGATCTTAGTCAAATATGAAATTTTCAGCGAAACCCTTCAACTACGAAAGAAAGAAAGAAAGAAAAGAAAGAAAGAAAGAAAGAAAGAAAGAAAAAAG
>CAHIKZ030001551.1:225000-240000 GCA_903632075.3 Acanthosepion pharaonis
ATAAAGAGGCTGGACGAAAGAAAGAAAGAAAGAAAGAAAGAAAGAAAGAAAAGAAAGAAAGAAAGAAAGAAACTATAGAGAGGCTGGACGAAAGAAAGAAAGAAAGAAAGAAAGAAAGAAAGAAAGAAAGAAAGAAAGAAAAAAACTATAGAGGGGCTGGGCGAAAAAAAGAAAGAAATTATAGAAAGCAACTATAAAGAGGCTGGACGCAAAAAGAAAGAAAGTAGAAACGAAGCGAAAAAAGAAATAGATATGAAGTTCTTCTATGAGACTCAACCACAAATGTCATGATTTTTGCAAAGTTCAGTGACCGCTAAATATCATCTGCTTTATTACACACTTAATTATTTAGACTTCATTATAACAATTCGTACGGTTTAGCCAGTGTGTTCTATCTTTCTCATTGTATGAAATCCTGAAATAAATGATTGTCATTCCCGAAATTAGTTACATTTCTTCACTCTTTTGAGTATTTCATTTCAGTCGATAGGTTCCCCAATCATCCTAATATTACCCGATTTTATTAAATAAAATATCAATTTATAAAATTCGAAAATTTTTACTAATGTTTTAATCATTTCGTTTTCATTCAATGAAATCTCCAGCCTTCCATATGTAAAATAACCCCTCATTAATTATTTAGACTGTTAACTTCATCTTTTTGCTTAGATAACTACATTTCGGTTCATGTATTCTTCGGCCTTCCTAATACAATATGAAGCACTAGAATTAATTTTAGGAAAAAGCGGTCTGAATGGGACTTTCTTCTCATATTTGAAATGCGGAGAAAATGAATGTGATTCGCCTGCATAGAGGTGGCACGGTGTGTCTAAGCAGTAAATGTCTGAGCTAATGGAACTAAGGAATTGAACTCATCTGAACATATGCCATGCAAATAGCGATAGGCTTGCAACGTTGCATCTGTGGGAAAATTGGTTGAAAATGGTTAAAAGTCTTCTCTTCGAAATCACGTAGACGAATCAGAATTTTATCAAGGTCAGATTGTGACGATTGATCAGTTCCATCCCCAAACTTACATTTTTCGTCTAATCTGCCTCTTGCAAAGATAATGCATGCCAGAACGGTATCGAGTGATAAAATGAGCCGACCATTTCCCTAGCATTTTTACCAATCGATTGTATACGAGCTCCACTTGTCATCTGGAGTGATCTTGAGACACAGTAAACGTTCAAAATGTGGAACATCATTAAGACTAGAACTGTTGGTTGGGATTTGAGAAAACTCAAGCTCTCAACGGTGATAATAAAACGAGACTAGCTTTTGGTTACTGAGGTCCTGAAAGTTACAAACAAGTTATTTCCCAATTGAATTGTTAGAGCAGATTCAGGAGCACTGCACGACTTTTATCATTTTCCTTATTTATTTATTTTTTTTTTTTTCGAAGTGCGTTCACAAACCGTTGTATGATCTACATAGATATTTACCAATGGTCTGTTCTTTGGTAGATCGTTAATGAAAAACAGAAAAAGAGTAGGACTGTGCAGAGAGCTTTCAGGAGCACCTACATTGATCGCATCAGCTTCAGAAGATTAGCTATTTGATATTTATTAAGTTTAGCAAAGTACAATTACTGGCCAAAATTTAATTAAATGCAAACCGTTCTCCTTATTTTTGCTATTATTAGCAATGGAGTGTATATGAATTCCACTTGGGACCTGGAGAGACAGAATTAACTTACAGATTATGGCGTGTCATTGGCAATGGAACCGTTGATAGGGATTTGAGAAAATTCAGGGTCTGAACATTGATGCTGAAACGATATTAGCTTAGTTTTGTGGAGGCATTGGAAGCAACAAGACACTTTTTTTTTTCCTCCATTGAGCCGTTAGAACAAAATGCCAAAGGAGAAATCAGTAGCAAGACCACGACTATTTTTTTCTGTTCTATTGTATGATATTCAACGTGGTTTATGGAGAAAGATTCAGTTAAATATATAAAAAGAAAGCAAGAAAGAAGTAAAGAAAGAATTTAGCTGATATAAAAAAAAGCAATAAGCTTGTGTACCATGCTGCATAAGCAGGAGAATCCAGTGATGGCTGTCAGACAATTTCTGCGACCACATCATCCCTTACATCTGGCAACGTAACTCCCCTATGCTAAACCCCCACTTAATTAGTATGTGTGGGGCGAATTTGAACAAGAGACCAACAAAACTCCTTGTAACACCAAAGATGAACTGAAGGCAAGGATTGCGGCAGTATTCATGAACTTAAACACAGAAACCGTCTAGAAGAGTTGCAGGAGATTCCGAAGTCGTCTGTGGCCTTGGTTGAAGCTAATGGCGATTCTGCTGAATAAATTTACTCTTTAGTATTTCAAGATATTTTGTTCAATTTTGGTAAATATATCTGTTAAAATGAGATATCAGTGTTACTTGTATTTTTGCGTAATTAGGCGACAATTTATCTATCGCACCGTGTGTGTGTATATGTGTGCGCGCGTGTGTGTGTGTGTGTGTGTGTGTGTGTGTGTGTGTGTGGCTATAGAATTATGGACAATGTTTATATTCCTTAACTCCTACAAAACGAAAAAAATGTTTGGATGCTGGACAAAACTTAATAAAAATGAATTCAATCTTTCTTGTCGGATATATTCAATGAAAGATGTTTGAAAAAAAAAAAGGTTGCTGATAAAAACAGATTAATTTTATTTATATATATATATATATATATATATATATATATATATATATATATATATATATATATATAAAAAGAGAGAGAGATAATCACTTTCTCCGATTAATTATTAAAAAGCGGTTTTGTAGGTCTTAGCCAGGACCATTCCTATTTCGAGCAACGTGAACTGGCGTTACACAATCACAAAGATGTGTGCCAAATAACAGAAACCACATCATTTGATGATTTTCACCAGCAGCTTCAACTAAAATGAATATCACATGTAACGCAAAGAGAAAATAAAGACGTAATCAGGATGTTGATATTCAACACGTCTTCAAACAAAATGTTAGAAGAAAAGACTCCATTACTAATGGGAAAAAAAAAAGCAATAACAGTTCCTGGACTCGAGAAACCTATTTTCACGGAAACATGTTTTAACAGAAAGGTTTTATAAATTCCAACCGGAAGCAGTATTTGCTATTCGGCCAATGAATGCCGAGTCTTTCCATATAGGGAAACGGTTACCATGACCATTATCAGATATACGCGTGTCATGTGACTACATTTATTATACACGGATGCAGAAACATAATGATATAAGCATGTAGTGCACCCATATTAGTTAAGGGTCTTTTGCTTCTCTCTCTCGCTATCTCTCTCTCTCTCCCCGTTTCTCTCCCTATCTCTCTCATCTCTTATCTCTGAGTGTGTGTTTGTGTGTCATTTCATCTGTAATTATATTAAATGTTGTCATTTAAGCGATAGGAATATGCAAAAAAGCTTTTTAAAAATGCTGATAAAAGTAACAAAAAACTCCTCTTAAATTTCCGTTCATCTAATTCAACCTTTCTTTCTCTTTCATTTTCTTCTTATCTTTCTTCCCCATTCACTTTCTTTCTGTTTATCTCTTCCGTTCTCTCTCTCTCTCTCTCTCTCTCTCTCTCTCTCTCTCTCTTGTTTTTATCTTTCTCTCTCCCACGCATTTTATTGGTCTATCGCATTTTTTTTTGTCGAAATGTCAATCCTGACTAAGGGCGAGACCAGACTAATTCGACAATACAAATCCGGTTTTTTTTTTTTTTTTTAGGGGGTATTTTTTTTTATTTACAAGAGTATGATTGCTGTTATCTGCAAAAATCAATTTTCGCTATATTTTCTTTTTTCTTTCTTTTTCCTTTTTTCTTCCTCCTCCTTATTGTTTTTTTCCTCTTTCTACTTCCTCAGTCTTTTTCTTCTCTTTATTCCTTATTCTTTTTGTTCTTTCTTTCTCTTCTTTTTTTCTTTTTAACTTTTCTGCTTTCTTCTTCCCCTTTCTTCTCTTTTCTTTTCTTTTTTGTTATTCTTCTTTTTCTAATGCAATTATCTCATCATTTTCCATTTATTGTCTTTTTTTGTCTTGCATCTTTTCTCCTTCTTCACATTGATTTACATTCCTTCCTTTTCTTCTTCTCGTTGCTTGCTCTTCTCTAACTTATCGATTTTCTTCTTTTCGTTCTTCGAATCATCTTTTTCTTTTCCTTCTTTCTTCCTTTACCCACTTTTTCTTTCACTTTTCTTTTTCTTATTCTCATCGTTGTCCATTTATTGTCTACTTGGACATTTTTTCTTCTTCCTTTTCGTGTACAGTTTTTCTTCTTCCATTCATTCCTTTTTTTTCGCACTTTCTGTTTTTTTCTTTGCTTTTCCTTCTTCTTCGTATTCTTCTTCATCTGTCCTCTTATTCTTTTTCGTGATTTTTTCTTTCTTCTTTTTTCTTCTCTTTTTTTCTTTTTTCTTCTACATTTTCCCTTTCTCGTGTATATTTCTAAACTTTCCAATTTTCTTTTTTCTATTCTCGTCTTTTCCGTATTCTTCTTTATCTATCCTTTTATTCTTCGTTTTTTCCTTTCTTCTTTTTTCTCTTCTCCCTTCTTTCTTCTACATTCCTCTTTTTTCTTCTCTCTTTTTCTTTTTTCTTCTTTTAGTGCATTTGTCTCATTTTTATACATTTTCTTTACATTATTCTTGAAGAATCATTTTCTTCTTTTTCCTGTACATTCCTTACTTTACTTCTTCTTCCTCTTCTTCTTCTTTTTCTTCTTCTTCTTTTACTGCTACTACTACTACTACTACTACTCTTCACTGCTTCTTCTTAAACTTTACAATTCTCTTTATTTATTTTTCTCTTCCTCTCTTTCTTTTTTTCTTCAGCTCATATTTCTGATTTTCTCTTTTCTTTCTTCTCCAACACACATTTACTTAAATTTTCCTTTCTTTTGTCTTTCCTTTTTTATTTCCTTTTCTTTTTCATTTCTTATTTTCACGCTTTCTTCTCTTTGTCGTTCTGCTTCTAATGTCCCAAATTTCTCTTCATTCAAAGACAAATTCTTTTATTCCCATTCCATTGTAGACATAAGAACGATAGAGAAAAAAGTCCTCAATGAAACAAAAGGCCATTTACAACCAACCAATTACCAAAACCGTATATTTGACCTTTGCGTTCATCCAGAGTATTTTCTAAATGGCGCCATGGAAATGGTTGCTTCCAGCAAGCATACCGTTAAATGAGCCAACATTTACATAAATAATAAAAGTTACTTCATAACAAAACATTTCTTAAATATCAGCTAGCTATGCGGTAGTCAATGCACTCAATCAGCGGCACTCATCAGCAGGCAGGAAGGTTAGGTTTAAGGCTCCTGGTTCTCTACAGAGAATTGTACTATGAGACAACAGCTTAGAGGATTAACGCATTTGGTTCGTGAATTTAGTGACGTAGTAATTGTGAGTAGGACTAAAAACAAGAACTACATGAGATATTCATAGACATGGATAGTCCTAAAATTAAATAATGGGTTCAATTCAGAATTCCTTGTAGATTAATCGGAGGGAACAGCGGCCGAAACGTTTTGCTAACAACAACAAAGATGAGGAGAATAATCCGCATGTAAATAGTGTAAATAATCAGCTAGTCAATCTGGCAAAAACATTTCCACGTAGATATTTTCTTTTAGAGTCTGGCCATATCTGTCTTTGTTTTTGTCACATTCTCTTTAAACACTGTTTTTCACTTTCACTTTCTCCTATAAATATTGTTCTATCCACCAACTCGATCACAACTACAATTTAAAAGAATGTATCTAAACTGTATCTAAACTCAACATGAAATTTATCACAACTACGTCCAAAACAATAAATGACTTAATTCAAAACAAAATAATAAGCTAAAATTTGGAGGAATTTACTTTAATAATTGCCACAAGGAATACTCAGAGAAATCTCAAGTAATTTAAATAAAAGACTACATTAACATAAAATGAATCTTTTACAAAACAACACATTAAATGCATTATTTGCTCACCATAATGAGACTGAACACAATTTTAATACAAAAAAAACGCCAAGCTAATTAAAAGATAAAACAATTCACTTAGATGAAAAATGTTTAGAAATTGCTTTAATCACTAGATCATCCAGAGTAAATTTATGTCCAGGATCTTACGTTTCACCATCCTTGGTTGATCTTCTATTATCACGAGGTGGGATAATTAATAAGAAAAGTGATGGAAACATAAAGACAAAACAAAGAAAAAGAATCTAAATGAAATTGGCGAGATTATTGACCCCAAAAGACATATAAAAAAAAATAAAATCATCTTTAAATTTAAAATTCCCAGCATTGCTCATTTGTGCACATGTGTAATTGTATCAATATAAACATAAACACATTAGTTGGTAGCGTAATTAGACTGACCACAATTTTGATTTAAAAGAAAATGGTACTGCACTTAAAGAAGAAAACAATTTACTAAGTTGAAAATATTTAGAAAGTGCTTTTAATCCACAGTAAATTGGTGTCTAGGTTCTTACAATTTTTTTCACTATTTATTAACAAATATTCAATTACCACAATGTGGGATATTTAATAAAAGTAATGAAAACAAAATAAAACAGAATCTACATGAAAATGGCTAAGCTGTATATATATATATATATATATATATATATATATATATATATATATATATATATCCCAAAAATGTTTAAAATTAAAAATTCTGTGCGTCTCTCTTTCACGTGTGTGCATGTGGCGTCGGATGAACGCAAACATAAACTTAGTCGGATGAACTCCGAAAAGAACCTAATGTCACACGCGTTTTCTACTTTCTCATACCTCTTTCCTTTAACACACACACACACACACACACACACACACACACACACACACACATATATATATATATATATATATATATATATTAAAAATCAGGAGGTCAGTTGAATTCTCAGGCTACTTTTTATCAAATGACCTCTTAACACTATCTAAAAAAAAAAAAGTGATGAACGCTATATTTTGAAATAAACAAACGCACGACGTTGGGTGTCATAGAAAGGGAGGAGGAGGATCTGATGATTAAGAAGAAGATATATATATATATATATATATATATATATATATATATATATATGACCTCACACATTATGAAATGGACAAAGTCCGACAATTATTTTAAGACATTTTATGTTTATACATTCTTTTTATAGATACAAATATTTAAGTAAATGCTCTGTTTATAATAAACAGTATTAAACAACATTTACCGGCCTGAATTTCCGAGAAATTTTCATAGAAAATAGTCGAACTCCGACAGGAATCGAACCTATATCCTATACGGAACCGTCATTTACCCTGAAGTGCTCTTAACCGATCGAGCCACAGAGGATCGTTCGGTTAGCAAGGTCGAATTTACTGCCTTTAAACTTCAATCTTCCATGAATCTTTCACGTATATTCATATCTGCTCATGGCGTATCCAGTTGTAAACAAATTGACGTCACACATTTTTCCGGCTCCTAAATTCTACTTCAAATTTACTAACTATTATTGAGATTCCAGTTCTGGTTTCAAAATGAAGGAAAAATCTGATTTTAAACTTTCCGCTGCCTTGTGGCCATAGCCAATTATGGGAAAAGGCTTCAGGAGTAAACGCTGAAAACAAATCCGGAGCTGGATACCCTAAGACAGTCCGATGTTATGTTTAACTTCATTCTGACAACACCTGCTACAAACGCCGGTGCCAAGCTGTATTGACCTCTGTCTTTCCTTTTGACAACATCGGTGGCGTGGAGAAGGGAGGCGAAATGCACGGGCAACAGCCGATCTCTCATAAAACCGCACCCAGGCCTGCGCCCTGGAGAGAACACTGTTCTAGGGCAGCGGGACTTGGAGCATCTACTTCAGACAGGAGCGAAGCCTCAGCGCGTTTCATCTTCGCTGTCTGTGACACTTTCAAGACATAAATTGCTCTCACCGGGTCACCAATGCCGTAGATCACATCCGTGTCCATTTACCAAGTCTATACGGCCTTCATCAACAGCCCATAGACAGATACACCGGATGAGAGGATTCCGAAGGTCCTTCTGTGCGGGGAAACTGGCCACCGGTAACAGGACACGAAGGTAACCTCCTCTTCGCTTCAAGGACGTCTGCAAAAGGGATATGAGGCCGATGGATATGGACATTAAGAGGTGAGAAGACGTCGTCCACGATCGCTCATACTGGAGAAGCGATTTACACCGAAGTCTGGAGCGAAAAAAGGAGAAATGGAGACTTGCCGCCGTGGAGAAGCGTACTCGACGGAAAGAAAACAACACGGCAACTTCGGAGAAGAGCTTCACATGCATTCGTTGCAATGGAGACTGTCACTATCGTGTGAGCCTGTACAGCCATGACAAATACTGCTCCGCCATCAGCAACCGAGGCATAATTCTTTGGGCGTAGATGCATGATCTCTGTACACCGACGGATGGCATATACATATAGGATTCTTCAACAATGTTTTTCTTCTCTTTCCCTTCCAGTCGCCTCCTTTCGTCTTAGTGGCCTCATCACCTTGATTGGTGTGAGTTGATAAAAAAAAATGTCCGCGTGGCATAGGTAAGCTATAAACCACAGGTTGGGTGTTGAAGAAATATTAATGTGCCTGAGAAGGCGTCTGAAGAAGGAATTATCTAACAAGCCGAGCAGACGAGTGTACTGGGAAACGAGAAGCCAGTCATTAAATATACACTGAAATGCCAGAAGTTATTTAATAGGGGTTTGGTAGCGTTTAGGGCCTCATCTCAGCCGTCGAAGTGCAGCACTTGGACGTGGGGACTGATTCCATAAGTGAACAGAGGACCGCTGGGGTAGATGTAACGTTTCTATCGCTGATGACAACTCCCTGATATCGGAATGCGAATAGACCTCACCACCACATCTCATAAATTATCGATTGAGATCATGGGAGCCACTCAAGGTGCAGGGTTACCGAAGCTCATGGGGTTATGCAGAAAGGATAACGATTAAACCTAGATTTTAAATGTCATGATCGTGGTGACTGAGAAAATAACCTTCCGAGAGTCTGTTCCACAAAGCAGCAGTTCTTGTTCGGACATTGTGACAACAGAGAATCTGTCAAGAATGGTGATATATTGTAAGAGCCCGGGCGTTAATTTACCTTGGCTAAACTAGCGATCAAAGCACTTTCCAGACATTTTCATCGTAATGGATTCTTTTCTCTTTTAATCAAAGTAGCATTCCCTATGACAAAACTGTGGTCAGTTTCGTTACCGTGAACAACCAATGCGTTTTGGGTGTTGTTTTTGCCATACTATATATATATATATACATATGTGTGTGTGTAAAAACACGTGAAAATATATTACAATTATCAGAGTGCACTTTTTAGTCGAACTTAATAATAATGAAGACAAATGTTGTTAAAAAATGACGTCCATGTAGTTTGTTCCCAAGCAAACAAGTGTTACATTTATTATTTATTCACGTATTATTGAATACTATTATAGCCATTCCGTCAAAAATGACGGCAGTTGTTAGAAAGTTTTAATAGTGAGATGCAATGAAACAAAAGACTTGAAACAATGTCTTGAGATTCAATAAAGCGGAGATAAAGAACTCACAACTAAATTCGAGGCCAATGAACCGTTTAATTAATCCATTTCCTTTTAGATTTTTTTAGACATCCAATGATATTTATGATTCATTGATTACCCCTGGGATTATATAAATGGCTTTTTGTTCAATATTTTTTCATGTTATAAATGTTGTTTTTAATATGCCAGTGAAATGGAAATATCTCTTGGAAGAAAACAGATTGGCAACAGAAGGAAAAAGACACTGGCGACAAAGCCTATGTCAAAAACTAAGTTGAAGCAAGACGATCACTTAATAGACAAAGGTATCTGAGTGCCTCACGTGAAAGGTTTGAACAAATATGACTACATTCTAAGAAACGTAAGAATAGAGGTACTGATTAATTAATTGCTCGAAAACTAATTTTGTCTAACTGCAGATAAATATTTTATTTGTATAGATTATTAACACTACGATGGCCAGCTTCTTTGACATCTTTATTTCCATTACGCCGTGAAGCAGCCATCTCTAATATATTCAATATTCAAGTCAGGAATAACAAGTCTGAAAAGAAATTCACAAATATTAGTATACCTCATACTGAAAGAAAGTGATTATATATATATATATATATATATATATATATGTGTGTGTGTGTGTGTGTGTGTGTGTGTGTGTGTGTGTGTGTGTGTATGTATAAATTATGTGTGTATGTGTGTATAGATAGATAGATAGATAAATAGAAAGATAGGGGACATAAACACAAGTATTATTGCTTGTGAGAAAATTTTAAATGCATTTACCCTATAAATAGCCTAGGTGTCAAAAACGACACCTCGTCCATTCAAGGTAAAACCTAAAATATCAGCTATTCCACTGAATATTTTTTAAAGAATTAAGTCTGTTAAGCATCTTTGTTAAAATTCAATAATTGTCCATAAGCCTCAGCATCGAACCAAAACTAGTTATTCCATAGGAATTTGTTGAAAATTTGAAGGTGTCGAAAACGACGCATCAGCCATCCTAGTGTTAAAACGACTAAGGGAGGCAATTTCTCATAAATTTACTAATTTGAGTTGATCCCTTGCATCTAGAGATGGGACAGGAAATAAATAAATACACCAGAAATATGTAAATAAATACACATTGATAATTATTATGTTTTGTTTTGTGTGTGTGTGTTTTTTTTTTCAACAGACAAGAAATATTTGATTTAATTTTTTTCTGACCTTTCTCTTGTTTTCGTACAAGTGAACGAAAAGTTAGTTTAAAACTATGTATCATTTGTCTGTAGCTTTTTATGGTCATTGTGAATGCTTTCAGCCATTCTATGAACATTTAGGGAACAAATTATATTAAGGTTATTATTCAGGGTGAACAGGGTATAGTTGGAAGAGCTAGAACCAGCGATAAGAACTTACTACGAATTTGTCCATTGAATTGTCTCGTCTGGTTTAGAGATTCTTGATAAAGTCCAGAGAAGAATCTGCAATGTTATTGGCCCTGACCTGGCATGCCTGGCTTTAGTCACTTTCCGACGGCAGTAACATAGCTTCCCTGTGTATTTTTTCTATAAATATTTTCATGATAATTGTTCTAAGCTTTCATCTGTGGTACCTCGATTTTAAGAATTTAAGCACAGTGCCAGATTGCCAGCTAGGTCTCATTATTTGACAGTTTAAAATGGCTAAATGTAACCGTAAGTTCTATGCTAGTAGTTTCTTCACACACACTTCTCGCCTGTAGAATTTTCTTCCAGCCTTTTGCTTTCTGGTCAACTTTGATCTTAAATAATTTAAATGTAATTTCAATATTTATATCGTGTTTTCATATTTCTTTTTTATTGTTCTCGTTTCTTAAAAATGTTTTTCTTTTTTCACATTCTTTTACACTCAAAAAACCATTGCGTCTTAGTGGCTTTATTGCCCTGCTTGGAGTTAAACTTGCTTTTTATATATGGTACTTCCTGCATCGAATGTGGAAGTGATTTGTGCCAGTGGCGCTTGTCTATTTTCACAGTTGACAATTCGAGCAACAGGCTCCTAGTTGCCACCACCAATAAGGCCGTCCACTACACGGTGTACGGTAGACGATAATGTCTTCTATTAGGTATAAATGTCCCCGCAATTCCTAATCATAAACTATTCATACTGATACTTCACGTCTAACCTTTCCAAGAGTACCCCAGCCGGTGTTCGTACTAGTCACAGCCCAACTGATACTATCTGTGTTGTCACCTACAATTATAAGCTTCTATGACATGACTTTTGACCCTTCAGCCTATATTAGGACAGCTATTTTTTAATACATGTATTATTGAATATTACAGACAAGAAATATTTGATTTATTTTTTCTATCCTTTCCTTGTTTTCATAAAAGGGAACAGATGGTTAATTTAAGAGAGGCATGAATAGTCTATAGTCTTTTTTTATGGTCATTGTTCGCGCTTCCCTCCATTCTTGGCTTATGCTCCGGAACAAATTATATTGAGGTTATTTTTCAGCATGAACAAAGTACAGTTGGAAGAGCGAGAACCAACGATAAGAACTTCCTGCAATAAGACCAATTCCTGCATAGTCTTAGACAAATCATCCATTCCTTTTGCATAAAAATACGAGAAAATATATTAAAAATTAACAATGCCTTCCTTGTTAATAATAATAATAATAATAATAATTTATTATTATTATTATTACTAGTAGTAGTAGTAGTCGTGTTATTGTTATTATTATTATTAAAATTTATTTAGTAAACATGATTCGGCTGACATCTCCGATTTTTCTTGTTTTTTTTTAACAGTATATCAAATGTCTAACGGTCAAGATGCTCATTAAGGAAGCCTATGTACATCCAGACAATTTTTAAATTGGACTGCTCGATCTCTAAGCCGGTAGATATTAATTCTACTGTTAAAAAAATCAGGAATGACTACTCAAAGAAGTGTACCCACTATATATATATATATATATATATATATATATATATATATATATATATATATATATAATGAGAACGAAAAGAATATAAATTCAAAACGTTGACAGTGTTAATTCAAGACAGGGCTCAATGTAAAGTAGTAAAGCAATAAATTACTTTGACAAAGATGCATTTTTGTTTTTGATGCGGAAGCATCTCACCCGTCGAGATGGCATTAAATCAAAACAAAAATGCATCTTTGTCTTGAGTAATTGTTTTGTCCGTATAAAACAATTTACGATATATATATATATATATATATATATATATATATATATATATATATATTTCTGTTGATGCAGTGAAGGGTTAGGGTTAGGGTTAGGGTTAGAAAAGGTCGTTAGTGATGAAAAATATATATATATATATATATATATATATATATATATATATATATATATGTACAAATATAATGAGAACGGAAAGGATATAAATTCAAAACATTCAGAGTGTTAATTCAAAAGAGGGCTCAATACCAAGAGTAAAAGCAATAATTATTTATTATAAATTGTTACATACTGACAAAAACAATTACTCACGACAAAGATGCATTTTTGTTTCGATGCGGAAGCATCTTGACGGGTGAGGAACGAAGATGGTTATGTATGTAACAATTTATACTATATATATATATATATATATATATATATATATATATATATATATATATATGGGGTGGAGAGATTTATATTATATATACACACATATATAAAGAGAAACAGTGAAAGAGAAAGAGAGAGCAAGATGGAGTCATCCAAAGAAATAGCATTGAAACAAGAAGTTTTTTTCTCGGTATAGATATTTATTATGTTTATGTTAGATTAGTATGGCAAAAGGCCACCTTAATTTGGCACTTGTTGAAGTCGAACTACAAGAGTGAATTGTTTGAACTAGTCAGCGCACCAAAGTAAATATCCTTTACCGCTCTCTCACTTTCTCTCTATCTTTCTGCATATATCACTCGTCTACCCCACCTCTCTCTCACAAACGCCCTCTTTCTCTCTCTCTTTTTATCTCACTAATCTTCTTCACCTCTCTCTCAAAAATACTCTTTCTTTCAACTTATCTCACTCGTCTTCTCGACCTTTCTCTCACAAATATTCTATCTATCTCTTCTCTTCTCTCTCTCTCTCTCCCTATATATATATATATATATATATATATATATATATCTGCTCGCTCGTAAGACGCGCGCCATTCTGATAGCTGTCCGACAGACGCCAGGGTAGATTTTTAAGATTTCGTTGTACAGGAAGTGCAACTGACTTATGCCTTAATCAAAAAAAAATCTCACGACACTTCCCCGGCTGTTATCCACTTCAAAGCGGACAGGCAGGCAGACACACAGAAAAACCTAACGGGAGACGTTAAGGCAATTCGACGGTGGATGCAGGAGTAGTGGTCATTTATGTATTTTCACAGCATTTTTTTTAACTCTTTCTATTGAGAAATAATTTTCTTTCTTTTTCTTTTTTCTTTTTTTTTTTTTTCGCTTACAATTAACGAAGAAGGTCGAAATATGCAGATGACTCGACAAGGAAATGAAAGATGATTCAAATGAAAGATTCAGGCGGGAAAGACAAGAGAAAAAAGTGTGAATAGCGCACACACACACACACAAATGTGTATATATATGTATTAGCTAGTATGAATCAAGACAAAAAGAAAACTTATCTTATACGACGCATTTCGTTCTCTAAAGGACTTTATCAAGGCAAATGTCTACATAAAATAAGTTATATAGATATACATGGACCTAGTGATATTAAATATCGTAAAGAAATTGCACTTTAACTGATTCTAAATTTAAATGATTTTTCACAATGATGTCCACTCGAGTTAGAGAGTTATTTTTGTGATGTCAACGAATACTCGTTGTCACTTTCGTAATGCTCGTTGTAATAGAGACTTTGTAATCGCAGATACAACTATAGTAACGCCGTTGAACAATACTGGTGTCAGACGCCTTCGAATAACACTCGCACTATTAGTACTTGCTCGATAATACTCGCTCAAATAGTAACCACCGAATAGTAATCCGTATAGTAATCTGAATAGTGATCAGTATAGAGAAATAGTGTAGAAAATGGAACAGCGATCCGTATAGTAATAGAGTATAGAGTAAGAATAGTGATTTGTATAGTAATAGAGGATAGAATAGATATAGTGATCATTCAGACTCCTATACGTTTCCTCTATGGTCACTTGATCTGCTTAATTCAATAATGGGATCGCCTGCCTATCTATGTTCAAACTCAAGTGTCGACAGCGACATTTTATTCCTATATAACAGTTACAGAGTAAAGGACACAGCTTATGCAGATGTGTGTGGAACATAACAGTTGACCCTACGCCTGAACAGGCTAAGATTATATTAATCGGGAAGCATCCTCTTGGGAGTCAGTTCCACTAGGTAGTAGTCGGTGTGAAGTAGCTGCCCTTCGGTATAAGGAGCGATCGTTTAGGGCGGCGCGTCTTACCGCTTCG